>KN485398.1:0-10559 GCA_000787095.1 Periophthalmodon schlosseri | reverse complement strand
CCCCCCCCCCCCTCCCCCCCTCTCTCCCTCCTCTCTCTCTCTCCCTCCTCTCTCTTTTTCTCTCACTCCCCCTCTCTCCCCCTCTCTGTCTTTGTTTTGCAGCGTGTCCAGTCCAGTCAGGATCCGGGAGTGTCCCAGAACAGAACTGACCTAAACCGGTGAGTTCACTTTGGCATCATTAATGACTCTACATTCAAATGTCACTATGAGGACCGAAGCACGCGGGGACATGATCTTCCTCGTGATTTAGGCCTTTGCTGATTAGACCTTTATAATGAAGGGCATCCACTGTAAACGCATCATTATTGGAGGTGGAAAATCTATAAACTCTAATAACTGCCGCACAGTCCCTGAAAGATGCAGATTTTAAACTATTTAATTTCATCTAGACAAACGTGTCATGAATTTTGGCATCGCGATTAACATTTTTGTGATGAAGTTATAGGTTTGATCTTTCTAACCTTTTTGTTCAATAATGTTGTTTGTTAATTATCAATTTCTGTGTACTTTTCCTCAAACCTCTCATAGGAGCAGGCACTGTCAGATCAGTCGTCCCCATAAGTGCATGTGGCCTCAGATAAAAAGCATTAGGCTGACAAAACCTTTTTTTTTAGTGTCCAACATACATTCTTTTCATTTCTTCAGAACTGAAATTTAAACTGTAAACCATTCACCTCACTGTAATAGACTGAAGAAACGTGTCATTGTGTTACACTGTGATCAGAGCCTTGTGTAGGTTCATTATTTTGTTGTCCACATTTCAAAAAATATCGTCAGCATTTGACCCATTCCGAAACAGCCACATTTCAAACAGAGCTGCTGAACTGGACAGTACCTGGAGAACTAAAGAAGAGAGTGAGGGGGGAGGGGGGGTGGAGTCTGGGGCTATAAGGGACGGTGTGATTGTTCTGTTTAGCTGTGCTCTTCTCTTTTAATGTTAACTTTATGATGATTATGTTTTGATTTGTTTGTATTGTAATTTGAATGTCTTTCTTACTCTGTAAAGCACTTTGAATTACTTTGTGTACCAGCTGTACAAATAAACTTGCCTTGCCCTGCGTTTAGTTCCCATTTAAAAGCTGCAGGCTCAGCCAGTCAGGGGCATTGCTCAGTTACACTTCGACTCGATACTGAATTGGGATCTTAGTCACGAAACATTGAGTGAATGAGCCTGGTTGGATTGTTAAAATATCTTTTTCATTCTTCCACATAAAAGTAGTCTGAATTTGTGACACTGTTGAATGAGTACAACAGACAAAGAATTATAAATCTTTTATTGTGCATGGATCCTTTGTAGATATCATGGCTATACAGATACACTTTAGATACATATCTATGATTATACATTTCCCATAACGCACATTTTAAAGTGATATGTCTGGTAGTATGTATAGTATAAGAAACTTTCATATTGGAATGTACGGTGTATGAGGTAACTGCAAACATTAAAATTACATAAAAATGGTCTCTATTTTTGTGCATATTTTACTCATTTTTGTAGCATTTTGTTAATCTCCCCGACCACAGGCACTATAAGCCCTGGGAAGGGGGTGTTAAAATGGCACAAGTTGCAATCGCTATCAAAAATAGGAATTTGACTTCTTTAAATGACAAAAAGAAGACATTTGCAGAATGCCTCAAAAGACCAAATCATGTAATTGTTCACGTATGTTTAGCCAGGTACCTGTTTCACTCCGATGGTTTGACAGCAGCGTTCTGCCCACACCCAACAACACTACAGACCCTACAGGCAGATCACTAGCCACGATGCAGCGTTAGCAATCTGTTACAAATACTTCACACACAAAAAGGCAAATTCTGATTCACAGGAAGTACATGATCCAACACGTATCTGCCGTTTCCATGACGATGAGTACTGAGGAGAGGATTAACTTATATTACTTCAATATCATAAAAAAATATACTTCACACATGTATGACCTGACAAAAGAAATTAACAGAAATCATAGGCAATACATAGAACTACTTTGTCTCTCACGTTTACATACTAACATCAAATAAATGTTACAAAAATAAAAGGGAAAAACACATTGTAGAGTTTTCTATCACTAAAAAAACAAAAACAAAAAAAATGAAATTTCCCTCCATTTTTCTCCTCTCCAATTTAAGGCCTCTGAAACAACCGTCTTTTTCTGTTTTTAATGTTATTTTTTAATTCAGCCGTTTCAGCGACGTCACGTGGTACTACAACTTTTAAAATACCCAGAAACACAAAAATAGGGCTTGCACAATCTTAAAGTGTGTTCTATAAAATGCATCACAATACCAAGACGCGCTCAGTCGAGGTTTCTTCTTTCACTAAGGTGCAAAATTAATAATTACTGGGGAAACGAAACAAAAAAAGACCCAAGGGAAACGTCAAAACATACAGATAAGCATACATTTTTTGTGCTGAATAAGATTTCAGAGTTAAGCAGCTGCATGATTGTAAAAACAAGCTACAGTTTTAACTATGATAGTAAAAATAATTAGGATTCACCGTTAGTTTGGTTCGTTTTTTTAATTTTAAACTGAGCATTTTTTTCCATACAGGTCCTTGTGTCTTCACTGTACAAAAATATACTAACATATCTCCAGTCATTTTTGCATCCTTAAACATTCTGAACATCAAAAAGGTTTGGAAAGTGCTAAACGAGCGGTCTAGAATATGTCGTGTTTCTTCGTCCTGTTTTTCTCGAGCGACCCCTTAAAACTCCAGTGGGGGGAGGGGTTACATAGTCCCTTCATTTTAAATCCAGCTTTTAGACTCTGCCCCTCCTGTGCAAACACTGGCCCTCCACGTCCCGGGACAGCACGAAGGCTACGGCCACACCCACGAACTACCGAAGGAACACACAGCTATCAAAAAACATTTCATACTGGACACGTACATGGAAATATAAATAAGGACTATTTCTATACACATATATATACTGTCGCAACAATTAAGTCGTAAAGCGCCCGTCCGCACATCCTCCGACCGGGACAAAAACCCTGCTCCTTTGAGTTCCTTTGAGAAGCGACAGAGAGTGAACAACAGATACCATGGGTTTGGGGCGGGGGGGTCGGCTGGCCCACCCGCCCCATTGCAGCAGAAAAACAGAAATGAATCGTAGAAACAGATAGGCATGGGACGGTTTTAAGGTGTACTAGTACTGAAAGGGTCATTAGCAGGATTTGCTGTAGTTATATGATCAATTTGTCTTTACAGTCATTTCCAACCTTTAGCCCAAGACATCCTCAAACTTCACCACATATAAATATAATTAATCTGAATGCTGTTTCTGTGACAAATGTGCACTTGTTTCTAGGGCTTAACATACAAACCACACTCTAAGTGTAGGTGGTGAAAATAGATGAATAGGTGCCATTTAAATAAGCATTGAGCAGTAAGAAGCCTGTTGTTGTCCATCTGTCTACTCTAGTGTGCATTAAACAGCACAGCAGTCTCCTTGAGTGGGATGTCAGACCGTCCCATGCCTAACAGGATACACACAGGGTGACAGGATAAAGCTATTGCCCTGCAGCGGAGACAGCGCTCATTTGATGACAAAGTACTGGATGACGAAGGCGATGAGGATGGCGATGATGGCGAACAGCATGAGGATGAGGAAGGCGCACTGCTCGTCAGTGAGGGAGCGTCTGGAGCGGGACGCCTCGCAGCCTGCTCTGCTGCTGGCCACGGTGCTTCCGGTCGGTTCGCTCCTCTGAGGGGACAGGGTCACCGTGGGGCTGTAGGGCCCGCTCAGCTCCGGGGCGTCCTGGCACTGCCTGATGGCACACACCCGGAAACGGTAATCACTGCTGGGCTGGAGGTTCTGCACCAGGAACGACGTAGAGGGGCCTTTGTACGCCTAAAAACACAAGGAGAACTTCAGATGTAGCTCTTGTAAGAGGGAATGGACAGAATCGTTCACAATATATTCACCATTCAATTCTCACATCTAACATAACATAAACATACACTGTGAATGAAAAATTTAAAAAAACACACACACTTATTTCAGATCAAAAACTGCACTGCCAAATCAGACCACAAATCACACTATGGAATGGCAAAACTGATACTACCGAAGCCCCCAGAAGTAAATTGTGTTTTCAATTGACATCAAACGTATTGATAAAACTGGGCTCAACACATTCAATATAATACAAATATGAGCATGAAGTTTTCCTTTATAAAGTTGATAATAGCAAAATATAGTAGCCTTAAGAGTTACTCATCCCAAATGTGTGAAAAACAGCACCTTCATTTGGACCCCATGGATTGGCCAAGTGTTGGATACTGACAGCCGCTCAGTCACGCAGGCAGACACATCCATAATTCACTGGCCTAATCCAATAGTGATGTGTGATATGGTGACATTAGCATAGGCCACAGTGCCCATTACTCTGTGTTAGCCCGGCTCAGGACCAGTGCAGAAGATGGACGAGCTGCCAAAGATGAGGCCTGCAGACGTCTCATGGATCAATGGCCTCTGTATAATGGGCCATTTCAATCCTATGTGGCTGCTACTGAACGCTCCATGAATGTGCTCATAACATTAAGGTCCATCTGGGATCTAAACCACAGTAAAAGCAGCTAGGATTCTGGTAGAAATCCGAGGTTCAGAGCAGACTCACCTGTTTGTAGTCAGAATTTCCCATCATGCATTGCAGCGTGTAGATAATGGGGTCCCCTTTCATCGGTGCCAGTGCTTCCCATGTGACCTCACAGGAGTTGTCATCCACCCGCTCCACTTTAGGGGCTGAGGAGCACAATAGCACAGTAAGTTGAAAGGAGCAACCACAGAGCGACCGTGTTACAGCTATTCTTGTAAATAAAGCCAAACGTGTACATTTTCAAAAAGGAGAAAACCTTTTTAGGTCTAACTACACTAGCGGGATTACATGCACCCACACCCTTTTAGCACAGGGAAATATTTAAATAAACACTCGTGATCTATAAAGGGCCTTTGACAAGTCTGCAGGAGCCTTCATGTCTGAGGATCCTGACAAGAGGCACGTGGTCACAGAGCGTCAGTGCCACAGAGACTACATTAGACAGTGTGGAGGCTGTGCATCTCCAACTGTAATCTCTGCTCTCTCAGAAGTACTGCTGCTGCTCCAAGAGCGACCCGTGTCCTCATTAAAGAGAATCAGAAGAGGCTGTGGAGAGCGCCGCATTTTGTTGAACATGACTTGTGCTGGAGCGGGGACAGCTCAGGTGAAGTATGAGCAAAAAAGCTCATCTAACAGCAGAAGAAACAGGAGCTGTGGTACCTTTGAGCGGAGCCGGGGGGGAGCGAGGGGTGCTGAATGTGTAAACAGTGGAAAAGGGCCCTTCGCCCGCTTCGTTAAAGGCCTGGATGCGGAACGTGTAAGAGGTAGACTCATTTAGCCGCTGGACTTTGTGTGTGTGACAGGGGCCTTTGTACATGGAGACGAATCTGCAGCAACACAGAAACACAATAGCATCAAATTAGCACACTGTCAATGATTAGAAATGTAGGTGTTTCTAGAAGGTCAAATAGTAATCAGGAAATATAACAGTGCACTTCCTGACAGTCCTGTTTGTGGCCTCAGAGACAACAGTACATCTTGTAGACTAGACAGTGTATACTGATGCAGAGAAAAGGCAGAGACCTGCCGCTGCGGTCGCCCATCTGCAGGTGGTACTGCAGGCTGTCGGAGGGCGTGGCTTTGGCGGGCCCGTCGCCCCACTTGAGCCGGAGCGTCTGGTGACTGAACGCGGTGCACTCCAGGCGGGGCGGCTGTGGGGGGAGGGGCTTGGTTTTCATCTTCACTGTGTGACTGAAGGGCCCTGCTCCCAGACTGTTGAGAGCCTGGATCCTGATCCTGGACACAGAGAAGACCCGGTTAGAATAACAAGTGCATATCCAGAGGCCTGTCACAGGAATAATTATATGGACTTGTCCTTCAATAAATCAGATACGAATCATATTTTCATCACAATATTTATCATTATCTTTATACGCACTAGCAAATCCTTTTCTTTTAGCAGCAAGTTAACATTTAAGCCTACACTTCTGACCCCTTTTCAATGCATAATAATGAAGTGTTTCATTGTGCTTTAGTCATCCAGGTAAATGGGTTGGGAAACACTGCGTTAGATTTATAAAACACCCAAGATATCCAAACTAACAGCAGCAACTTGATAACTTGACAGATAAGCTCTCAAATGAGCCGATCCGATGATGGTGTATGGACTGGTTGTTGAGTTAGCAGTGTGATGGTGACCTGTAGCTGGTGTCCGGCTGCAGGTTCTGGATGATGTGTTTGGTGACGGGGCCGATTACCACAGGCTGCCTCTCCCCCAGGTCGATGAGGTACGAGGTGATGTCTGAGCCGTGGTCACAGGGCGGGTCCCAGCTCAGCCCCAGGCAGCTGGACGGGGAGTAGAAGGGCGGCTGTGTCTGTGCCCTGCCCTCCTCCTCCTCTTCCTCCTCCTCTTCCTCTTCCTCTGCTGGAGCGTTGTACCGGCGCAGGTCCAGGTCCTTCAGGGCGTAGATGTTGGTGATGGCGGCTGGGACGGAGCAGGGCGTCTGGCACAGCACAGCCTCGCTGAAGGGCCCCACTCCAGCCACGTTCACGGCCTAAAACCAGAGGGAGCAGAAGTGAAAGGTCTGTCACATGCATGGTACTGCAGTAATGGTAATAGCAGTGGTTCTAGCATTCAGTATCACACAGTCCTCTGAAGAGATGAATACTGAAACCAGGTTTGATAAGAGCATCTGTGCTCTTAACAGGGCTGAATGCAAATATCAGACAGCAGTTAGGAGCGTGAACTTTTCCTCCTTTCATAACTTATGACATGTGGATGCAACCAGGCAGCGCGTTTTTGAGCGTGATCATCTCTTTGTTGGTGTCCGAGTGAGCTCCGTCCCTCTGCTTTGAGAGACACAGGTGGAAAGAAGAACAGGCGGAAATGGTTAGGCACAGTGCGTTGTCAAAGTGGTACTGACAGACGAGAGGCTGACTTCTACAGTGTGCAGCAGGGACACAAGGGGTGTGCACATAGACTGCAACCATAGACTGTACGTGCAAAACACATCCTTGGCCATGTAGTTAGCCAATATGAAATAAAATCAGCCACTGCTAGGTCTCTGTCCTAAATTGTAACTTGGTTATGAATTCTTCTAAAATAAGTTTAAATTAGTTAGTTTTAAATTGGAAATAAATTATGCCTAAATGTTCATTATTATGACCAAAATCTTAGACCATCTGGACTTTAAATTTGTATTGAATGCAGAATTGTAATATTCTATTATCTATCTAAATCTATCTAAATAACTATTGTCTGTGCATTTCTCTTAAAGACCAGCAGGTGGAGGTATATCAAATGAATTACCTTTTTCAGTATGTATACCAAATTGCTAATAACAAACCTGTCACCCAATCATTGACCAATAATCTAAGATAAAATAGGATCACAGATATTTACTAACCTGGCAAAAGCCAGACTGATTTTACAGAACTAATAGGACTCAAATTGACAATTCTGGGTGAGAGTCAAAACATCTTGATTTCAGTGTCCAGATGACTACCCTTGAAACATTTTCTACCTGGCACTAAAGGGTTTGCTCTGTAATACTGATCTGAAATGGCTCCTGTTTAAATCCTTTGGGTAAAGGAGAGACTTTCAGGCTGAGTTTTAGTCACTCACAGCAGCCAATTGACATATACTTTGATAATAAAACTATATCGTTTTGGCTACATTAATGTAAATAAAGCAATTCTTAATACAATCTTTTTGTTGGAAAAGAAACTTTTTCTGCTCTGCACCAAAGGTTGTGTGAAATCCAGCAGATCAGCCAGGAGCCACACAAGATGGATTATTGTGAGTCTGAAAACTGGAGGCTTGCAGCGCATGGTTAGATATTTGCTCACATAATAATGTGAACATATAACGGAAGTGTGCTCCCAAAGCTCCGCGCGCCCTGCTCACCTGTACCCTGCAGAAGTAGTTGGTAGCAGGCAGCAGTCCCTTCATCTCATGGCTCAGTGCTGGGCCGCTGTAGCAAAGCTGCATGGTGCCCTCAGCCGCCCCCCACTCCAGACGGAACTCAGTGACAGGAGCGCCGTTACACTGGGGCATCTGGGAGACAAGAGAAGAGTACACTTAACACATGCAGACTACTCACTGGGATCTACAGCATACACTATTCAGACAGTGCAGAGCTGTAGGCAGTCCTGGCACACATCGCCACCTGCTGGTTTGGTACATTAGCGTGTGTAAAAATGTCATGCCTTATGAAGTACAGGAAAGGCGCATTGGCAGGATTATGTGGTGCTGCTGCGCCGGCTTTGTTGAATCACAAGAGCACGCTCAAACAGGACTTATTCTCCGAGCTAATAAGAGGAGGAGATTTGCTTTGTTATGCCACGCAGTGTGAAATGCCAGAGCAGCAGCAGCCTCTGAGAGCACGGCTCCAGGCACACACATTACACACATTACACACAAACACACATTATTACTGGAACACTGGGAAATGCTCTCTCAAGTGTCTAAGCAAGAAATACATGGGATTTTGTGGGTATTTTGGCTCAAACATGGCACCAGGCTGTTTGTCATCTGAAAGAACCCTGAATACTGCTGTGTGCTCAGAGTCTCAGTGTTGGTAGAGCACTCGAGGGTGACTTTGTTAATGTGATTGTTATTGGATTGCCCCAGAGCAGCTGTGGCTGAGTGTATGCCTGAGCAGAGAGTGACTAAGGACTATGGTAATGTGCATTGAAAAGCGTAGTTCGGAAAGTCGATTTGAATCAAATGCATTATTATTACAGTCTGACAGTCAGACGCTGCCTCACCTCCCAACACACCACCACACAGCTGGGGGACTTGCAGGTAGTCAATGGAGCCTTGCACTGTTCAGGGGCCCCGGGGCCAGTCGTAATCTCACAGCGCTCTGACAGAGGCCCAAACTGAAAGAAAAAGCAAAACTATCAAATCTATAAGTTTAGACTATGCTCTGAGCAGAGAGGGAGAGCCTGGAGCATGTCTGTAGCAGGTGAGTGCTGTGACACTGCTTCTCACCCCGGCTTTGTTGGCCGCTTTCAGCCGGAAGCTGTAGGTTTTCCCGGGCAGCAGACCGCCCACAGAGCAGTCCAGCTCAGAGCCCTGGTACACCTCCCTGCTCTCCTCAGACGCAGGCCCACTCACTTCCACACTGTAGCAGGACACGGGGCTGCCTCCGTCCACCTGAGGGGGGGCTGGGCACAACAACGTGAACATTACTGTGGTGAAGGAAGGCACTTACACTGTACATGTGGCAGACAAACATCATGTTATGCACAGACTAATGATATGATTAGAATAAATACAAACAAAACAACAATTACATTGTTATCGAATTCAATGAAGTTTAAATCAGGTACATTATTATTGCCCAGGCAGTGGAGTACAAATGTTGATCCCCAGTACAGATATAATTTAGCAGCTCTTCAGAGCTTAGAATCAGACTGGTGTGCTCTGTCTGCATCATTATGTGTTTTTATGGGCTGCAAACCAGGAAAGCACTGTTAGCACCTGTCGAGGTGAACTTATTGTGGTGAATAATTAGGATGCAAGTAAAGAGTTAGGAAAGTAAGGAATAAGTTTGAACTGTTAAAAATGTGAAAACAAAAGCTAGTTCATTTTAAAGATGGTAAAAATCGAGTACAGTACGGCGCCTTTAACTCACTCACTAGTTTACATCACTCATGTGGGTGCATACTCTAGCGCTTTGTTATGCATCCTTGTGTCCCCTCAGTATAAGACAGACATTAATTCTTTTAAAAGCTTTTACAATTCTTAAATGGCATCTGTATTCTCGTACAGGACTGACCACAGTACAAAATGTACAGAGGAATGACAGCAGCGTTGACAAAACAATGTACTCTCATGTTCGGAGCAACTTCACCAGACAAATGAGTGCACGGACTGGAGCTGATCTGCCCACACACAGGATGACTCACCCCAGCGCAGTTGCACTTCCCTGGCTTTGGGCTTGCCCACCAGCCGAGGGGGCTGGCAGGGCCCTGGGGGGACGGCGGGGGTCTGGACCTGCAGGGTCTCCGACAACTAAAAGGAGCAAAGAACACCAATTAATACACAACAAATGCATCAAATGGTCAATCCACTCCCCGCGGCTTCGCATACAATACCAGCACTGATTCTCACCAGGAAAACAAGTCTAATTGCAGAGCTCCAGGTCCACACTGCATTATAGTCTGGCTCAAAGTCATTTGATTTTGTTTCAATGACAGCAATAACAAAAAAGTCCAATAAGTATGAAACCTTTAAAAGGTCCTATATTACGCAAAATTGATTCTTGTGAACTTTAAGCCATGTTATAATGTTAGCTTATCAAAAACATACCTGGAGTTGTGTTTTGATGTTTGAGTAACCCTTTATTTAGTCTATCTACATCTCCAAAGCTCAAAATGTTCTGTTCCACCTTGTGATGTCATGAAGCGGTACTTTTCAAGTTAACAGCTGCCTTTTACATAGTGAAAGAAAAATTCAGCCTTAATATGCAGAGTTTGTGTGAATGTGTGAATAAAACAAAACACGACTC
>KN485396.1:0-13788 GCA_000787095.1 Periophthalmodon schlosseri | reverse complement strand
AGGCGGCTGATTTGTCTGTTATTAATGTTCATATGTTGATTTACAGACACAATAGTGAAATAAAAACACCAGGATCATGTAGAGGGTTAATACGAACATTTAAGACCAAAATGACCAAAATGACTCCACAGTTTTCTAATGTAAACTGACTTGGAGCTGATGGAGCCGGATGCTCATGCTCACTTACTATTTGGAACGCGGCGGCTAGCGGGTTAGCTACCTCCGTTTATATATACAGTCCGTGGTTTTCACATTTACTGCACCGGACTGAAGCATAAGGTCAAAGCAGCGGCAGAGCCCTTAAGCCACAGTCGGCTCATAAAAGCCTCTCTTTGAGTTTATCCATCGGGGCAAAATTAACGTTTGGTACATTTTAAGTGCAGAGTATCTTTCCAAAGAACAGCTCGCGTCTCTAATCTGGACGGAAGCTCTGCATATTCAACATGAAATGCTTAAGAATAAATAATCCCAGAGTCACACGATGAAGGTTCTCGTTTCACTCGCTGATTAAAAGAACTTTAAACGCGGCTCTCTCCGTCTTCACGCTCGGCTGCTCCTCGGAGACTGCGGCGTCTGTTTGTTTGGTTTGACGCAGGTAACGCCGGTTCCCAGGGGAAGGTGGCCGCTAATGACGACGCACACGTCCACAGAAGAGGAGGAGGGAGGGAACGAGAGACGTAGAGAGAGAATGAGAGAGAGAGAGGGGGAGAGAGAGAGAGAGACTTGACTTTTAACAATGCAATTATTGCCACTTAGAAAGAAAGAGAGAGGAAGAGTGGGAGAGGAAATGAGAGAGAAAAAGAGAGAGAAGTGCGACAGAGAAAAAGAGAGAGGCTGCTAGAGAGTGATAGAGATAGGTAGATAGATAGATAGGTAGAGACAGATGCTACAGAGAGAGATAGAAGAGAGGGCGGTTGCTAGAGAGTGAAAGAGATAAAGATAGATGAATAGAGAGAGCGATAGAGAGACAGATGCTACAGAGAGAGACAGAAGAGAGAGGGTTGCTAGAGAGTGAAAGAGATAAAGGCAGATGGATAGAGAGAGAGATAGAGAGACAGATGCTACAGAGAGAGACAGAAGAGAGAGGGTTGCTAGAGAGTGAAAGAGATAAAGATAAATGGATAGACAGAGAGATAGAGAGACAGATGCTACAGAGAGAGATAGAAGAGAGGACCGTTGCTAGAGAGTGAAAGAGATAAAGATAAATGGATAGACAGAGAGATAGAGAGACAGATGCTACAGAGAGAGGGCGGTTGCTAGAGAGAGAGAAAGAGAGACAGGTGTTACAGAGAGTGCAGAGAGAAAAAGGAGGAGGAAAAAGAGGAAGGGAGCGAGAGACAGGGAGAATACGTGGGTGTGGAGGTGGGTGGGGATTATAAAAGATGACAATAAAAGAGCAGGAGCTAATCACCAAAAGCTAATTAGTATTTTAAATTTATGCAAAAACTGCGGAGTCCACAGAGACTCTCACAATCTGTCCAATTTCAAGGTAACTCCGAGTGAAGTGTGCGGCCAATTATTCAAACATCTGATGAAGTTTGTGAGCTTCAGGCATAAAATTGAATAAAATAATAAAGCACAAATATTCAGCTGTAGTGTTGATTTTTTTTCTTTTTATTTCAGACCAGTTATTTTCGTGTTGGAGATGCAGGATGGGGTTTGTAGCACAGTGAGTCTTAGACCTTAAACAGTCCTGAGAAGATCCACTGTCCTGATGGTCACCTCCACAAACCTGATGGTCACCTCCACAGTCCTGATGGTCACCTCCACTGCTCTGATGGTCACCTCCACAGTCCTGATGGTCACCTCCACTGCCCTGATGGTCACCTCCACTGCTCTGATGGTCACCTCCACAGCCCTGATGGTCACCTCCACTGCCCTGATGGTCACCTCCACTGCTCTGATGGTCACCTCCACTGTCCTGATGGTCACCTTTGGTGGTCACCTCCACCGCCCTCATGGTCACCTCCACCGCCCTGATGGCCACCTCCTCAAAGTGTGCTCCTCACTGATGTTCAGATGTTCGACTGGATAAAGAAAACATCCCGTTGTTCCTGATGTTTATGAATGCAGCTCTACTATATCTGCTAAATGTCTTGGAATAGTCTATTTTAGGAGAAGCCCTGCCCCGATCCTCTGCCCCACTTCCATTTTAATATCGGTCTATGCTTCCGTTTAATTTTAGATCCAATTTTCTGTGTCTTTACAATCTGGACTGTCAGCCTCACCATTACTTATTCATTCACTCAGCTCCTCCCATTGAGTCACGCGTGACTGGAAACTCACAGGAAATTTTGGACGAGGACCTTCAGAGCCGAGCACAGAAACACACAATCACTTAAAGCTACAGTATGTAACTTTTAGTCAAAACACAATCAAATAAAAGCATGTTTTGTCTTTTTGGTTGTGTTTATTGCATTGAAATCCTTATGAAAGCGTGTTCTTTCTCTGAGTGGGCTTACATCTCAACAAACCTGACTCCTACTTGGCCTGGACGAGGGCCTCTTCCAGCCTGTTTCCATGGAAATGTGCCCTAGGCTATAATCTCCCACATATTGTGTAAACATCTCCATGGGGAATGTTCCTGAGTGTGGTTTTAACTTTCTGTTTCCATGGAATCACACAGGTGACGTGCCACTGCCTTGTTTTAAAGCATTTTCACAGCACGTGCTGCAGAACATCAGAGTCTTACCTTAGTCTGACTGTGTTTAAATGTGTGACTCTGTGGGTCGTCTTTATCTGAGGGAGTCACTGCAGCCCTAAACTCCACCCAGAGCCCTGAGGTCAGAGGTCAGCTGACCAGCTCCTGCTGCTGCGCCCAAAGTGAGGCTCAAGACCAGAGGAGACAGAGCCTTTTCTGTGGCAGAGCGACTATGGAACAGCGCCCTCTGCCTGTCAGATCCTCTCAGTCTTTAATGCAGTTTAAGACTAGACTGAAAACCCACCTCTTCTCCCTGGTATTTAACACTAGACAAGATAAACAGGTGTTTTATTGTACTTTTTCTGTGTATCGTGTATCTGTATATTTGTTCAGTGATGACTTTAACGTGAAGTTGTTTTAAACGTGCTATAAAAATAAACTTGAATTGATTTGATCTATTTGAAAATGACTTTTGTTCAAACAGATCTTTTAGAGTAAATGTACATCTTCAAAATTAGGAGAAAGAGTTAGAACATATTTACATTACATTACTTTTCAGAAGCAAACACACGTCACTTCAATTCAAACTAATGCCCCAAAGAAAGGCCCAGTCAAATATGGGCCGGTTATCTGCCTGTTGACGCCACGTTCCCTTATCTGGCTCTCAGTGTGTAGTGTGTAGTCTTGCTGTGAGCGTGCGCCTTATGCAGATGCTGCCGAGGTGAGCGCGTGCACAGGTGCTGCTCGAACGCTCCAATCATCAGTCTGCGTTTAACACGTGAAACATTGACACCGACAGTTTTCCCTGTGGCCATGGAAACAGGAAATGAGCCCATTCGGAGCCTATACGATCCAGATCTTGTCGACGGAGAAGAGGACGAGGAAAACAACTCGAGATCACGTTTTACATCTTGACATTCAAATCCGCACGAACCAATATTCCCCTTACTTCTTATCTGGGTCGTAATCCTAACATCAACTGTGGTCCTGATTAAACTTCTCCCTGTGCTCCAGCAGGGGGCAATGTGGGAGACGTGGACCAGATGTGGGAGTTTTTATGATCGCTTGGGCCTCTGTAGCCAGCTGAGTGTCGTAATTGAAGCTAGCTCCCCCGCGGCTTTGTGCTAATTGCTAATAAAATCTAGCATCCTCCCCCTAGAGGAGACAGACGATAGTGCAGCATGTGTTTGACCCCCGTCTCGCTCGGTGTAATGAAGGTCACTGGGACCAAATCGGCGCAGACGCATACACACATTGGAGCGACACATACACACATTGGAGCGAGCGTGTCGAGCGTCGGGGATGAAACGGTTCGGACAATATGAGGCCTTAAACATGAGCAGGGAGCGAGGCCATTACACTTGGACGGAGACGTTTGGGGGCGTATTCTAACACATCGCTGCGGACAGAGGCTACGTGAACAACATGATGCAGGGATATTTCTTGATTAACGTTTTAAGAAAATGTTGAGTCGGAACTGTTCCATAGAGCTTGACACTTTGGAAGTATTTGAATTCATCTAAAGGTGCACTATCCACCTTATTCTGGAAGTTGCCGTTGGCGCCGCCATCGTCATTTGGGTTGTAGTATTTTGTACGAAGCTGCCGATCTAAGTAGTAAATAAGTTAGTTCTATAGGGACAGAGCCGTTTTAAAGATTCCCAGAGAATCGGCGCAGTGTTGACTCGTTGTTGCACATAAACATTGAACATTTGACACAAACCAACCGACTTTATATAATATATACTTTTCCCAAATTCTCCGTTGAAAGGAACTGGATTTCCACTTAACCGGAAGCGCTACTACAAAGAAAACGCGGTTTAGTTGCATTTACGGAAAAAGTGGGCGGGGCCGGATAAGGTTAGAAATCAAAGGAGTCAGTAGATCTCGATGGTAAGGCGAGTGCATTTAAATGGACAGGTCATCGGCCAGTCGCGCGTCAGTGTGAGCGTGTGGTGCTGAAGAGGAGTCACTGAGTCACTGGTCTCTCGTTTAAAACTCAGAGTCAGGGCCACAGCTTTATGTCTGCTCACGTATCACAGGTTTTTACTTAAATCTGCACAGTTTGAGTAAAAGTCCAGTGTTTCCGTCTGCTCCCGCTCGGCCTCGCTCTCTCTGCTCCAGCTCCTCACCTTCTCTCCTCTGGTGTTTCTTATCATTATAATCCAAGTTATGGAAAGTAAACAACTATTTCCACACCGTTTATGAGTGAAACTTAAGACCTCGTTCAGCGCACGGCCATCACACGTTTCTCTCGTTAGCGGTAACACATACACAGGCTTTTAGGCTTAATATATTGTACAAACTCATTCCAAACTTTCTCCTGAATTATTAGAGCTCTTTACACTTTTCTTACAGATACAGGTTCATGATTCACTGTAAAAGAAAAAAAAAACAATATTTATACCAGTCAGTGTGAATTCCAATGGCTGCCGTGAACAATATACAAATATAATACATTTCTTACTTTCTTCCAAAGGTACAGAACGTTCTGTTTCCCGTACAACAGTTGTCATTTCTCGTAATCCTAGCTACATTTTGGTCATTTTGGTCAAGTCCACATTTCTTCTCAATAGCCTCCTTTCATACAGGGCGCGTGACACTCACTGCGGGAGGATTTTACAACACTGGTGTAATCGTAATTTGTTAGACTCTGCATTTGATTCTGCTTCGAACTTTGCCGTACGCTGCCTTTAACCCGACTGTACAGTAAAGATCTACAGAACGATTCCCGAGCCTCTGCGCCTGTTCTTCATGCTACAGAACAGAAACCCACAGAGAAACTACCAGGAAATGTGGCCTTGACCAAAATGACCAAAGTGTAGCTAGGATTACGAGAAATGACAAACAGAACGTCCTGTACCTTTGGAAGAAAGTGAGCGATGTATTATATTTGTATATTGTTCACGCTGCCCTGCGTTAATTCTGCATAACGCACAAGTAGCTCTAGCAACGACCATGACGTCACCATAGCAACGGGTAAACAAACGCTCAACCGCTCGGAGCAGAACGTAGGGACCAGCTTCGTTTAAAACACCGAAATAAGAATAAGAGACGTTTACAGAGAGTGAACAGGTGACACATTTCAGTTCGTAGCCGCGGTAACAGGATTAAACAACGAGGAGCCGTGCGTTATTTGGCTCGTCGCTGTTTGATGCTTATTCAGCCAATCAGAGTTAATGATTCTGTGTTTTATTATCGTAAATATTTATTTATTTGTCACGTGACCTCAGTCTTAGACCAGCGCTGTGTTCATGCTCTGTAAACTTAGAAAATATCTAACTCCAAAAATATCTATACTGCAGTCTGTGCTGTTTCACCAGGGGGTTCAAGAGGGCAAAACTTTCAATAAACGGAGATCAATGAGTTCGACGTAGCTTCTCTGGTTGAGGCTACGCTACTTAATTCCACTGAAAACGTATTGTCTGACCTATGTTCCACTGTTCCATCCTCCATCTCCACGGAAACAAGGAGGTGGAACCAGCTGCACATATGTTATTAATATTAACAATAACAAGCCTCTCAAAAAACGTTAATGTGCCCATAGGCAGTGGAGAAGGTACAAAAAGTACAAGTAGTAAAGTCCTGTACTTCAGTAGAATTTTTAGGTATCTGTATTTTACTTAAGTACATTTTACAGTGGATACTTTTTACTTTTACTTCACTACATTTGAGAGCAGTATCTGTACTTTCTGCTCCCTACATTTTTTCACTACATTTGAGAGCAGTATCTGTACTTTCTACTCCACTACATTTTTGAACTGGACTGAAAAGTAAAAAGTACTTTTCATATGATTTGAGGGGTTATTTTTACATTCGTGGAAACATCCTGACTGAAGTTTTCAAGTTAAAGCTTCGGCTTTGAGCAAAACACAAATAAAAACACAAAATTCATGAGGAAAATTAAGAAATGGATTCGTATTGTTACTGTGGAACAAAATATGAATCATTTTTAATTGACATCACTACATTTAACACTGACAAATTAACACTTGTGTGAAATACTTTTACTTTTACTTTTTACTCTTAAAATACATTTTAAACAGGTACTTAAACACTTTTCTTGAGTAGATTTTTTCATGTGGTGCTTTTACTTTTTTACTTCTGTATCTGTACTTTTACTTAAGTAAATTGAGTACTTCTTCCACCACTGTCCATAGCAAAGTCTTCGCATAGTCCTAAAAGTATGTGCAGCCCTGATTGGGAAACACTGGTTTTATCCAAGTATTCTGCAGAGATGAGCTCATGCAGTGGTATGAAGCTTTAATCACAAACAAAAAACACCAACAATAATAAAGGTTGGTATAGACGTAGAACGCAGCGCTCCAGTCTATAGATTAGCCTATAAGATTTCCCTGTCCAAGCAGTGTGAGTGACACCTTCTTATCCCTGTAATATGAATAAGGTTAAGAGGCTTATAGCTGCAATGAGGCTGATCCAGTTCTCAGGAGGCCGAGGTAAAGCTCCTCGTTCACCTTCAGTCTCACCTCTAAACTTCCAACGTACGACACGACCCCGGTGCATCTGCGTTCGCTCCTGAGTATTTGAAAACGCGCTCGCCTGATCAGTTTGCTGCTCGTGTTTTGAAATCACCTGCAGGTCTCTTGTCTAAACAGTAACTGAATTGGCGGTATAATTACTTGTATTCTGGGCCGTGGCTCGTCTCGTATTGGAACAGACCCGTGCTTCGCTCTCACTGTGCATGTGTAAACACCTAGCACCGAGCTAGCAATCAACTCTGATGGAACGCAATTAACTTTCAATTCTGTCGGCTCGTTGTTTCGGGGGCCGTGGATTTAAAAAGAAATGAGAAGCTCTGGGGGGAACTGACTCATGAAAACCAATATTTAGGGTGTTGACATTGATATAGAGGTCGCACTTAATAGACTGGCTGAGTGGTCCCAACGCGCGGTAGAATTAAGGATATATAGGCTTCGGCAAAACAAAATTGACTGCCTGTACCCTGGCGTGGGCCCGAGGTGGTAATCTGCTTGTTTCTCGATGTCCCACAGTTGGACCGTCCCCGTCTGTTCCCGAGGCCCGGATCAATAGAGAGGCAGCGGGGGACAAACACATTCCAGCGTCTCCGTTACCACTTTAAACCAGACTTATGATGCAGGGGAACGACACGCTTTTATCTCAGCTACGCTATCGCACCACAAAGACAGGCCCGAGGAACGACTCAAGGCAAAGCAGGAGAGTGGTTAAGCTCCCAAGCAGCCGGAGATAAAGCAGGTCTCAACCGTCTACGGTGGACTCGTGCACGTGTGTGTAAAGGTGTTTATCTGAGGAGGCCAGCGTGGGGCGGCTTCAGACGTTCAAGGTTTGAGGTTTGAGTCGTTAAAGACGCTGCACCTGATTTTTTTACCGTGAAAAAAATGTGAGTTCATTTCAAACAGTTGCGGTCCGCGGTTATTCCTCACTTTCCAAATGCATCTCGAGCATCCGAATAATTCACTCCGGCGAGTTTTAAAGCACTTTTCACACCTCACTGTAGGGACAAGAGTGGAGTTTTAACGATAACTAGCATGCATACGCACCTCCTGTTGCGCATGTGGTTAGCAGACAAATGAAAACTTTATAATCAGATGCAGACAAATAATCAAAAAAAATACCTTATCAGAAAAAATACTTTAAAAACATTACGTGGGTGGGGATTAGAAGCGAAGCCATTTTCCTTCTTGTTAACATTTCGGGAACATTTTTGAAGCAATTTATTGACGTATTATTCACCGATCGTGCAGCACAACAAACCGCGGCGGTAATAAAGGCTGAGAACACCGTCTTGAACGAGCCGAGGGAGTCAGATTGCAGTTTTGACTTTGGCTCTGCGTTCACCTGTCACCCCTCTCCTGTGTTTTACCTGCGTGTCCCGGGAGATGGAT
The DNA here is from genome assembly GCA_000787095.1 of Periophthalmodon schlosseri. Lineage (NCBI taxonomy): Eukaryota > Metazoa > Chordata > Actinopteri > Gobiiformes > Gobiidae > Periophthalmodon > Periophthalmodon schlosseri. The sequence continues at coordinate 5,263 of KN485396.1, read as the reverse complement.
GGCTCACCATCAGTGTGGAGCTGCTGTTTGGGAGTCTCTGAGAGCGCAGAGCAATCAGTCTTGTACTGCAGTGTGGGACAGGAGGTAGGTTTGGGAGGAGGGAGGGGCCGCACACACACACACACGCGCACACGCACACACACACACAGAGGTCATCTCAGAGGTCACCGCAGGGAGGTGTGATGATACAAGGAGGAGCATAAGCACTGCCGCATTAATTTAGCACCAAAATAACTCTGAAGTCAACCCAGGTCAGGCCTAATAGTGTTGTGTGAGTTTAACACTTTAACAAAGGGGCTGTGCTGAGACAGGGGGCGCTCCCGAGTGAGGCATTAAGGCGGGATGGGAATACAAAGTTCCCTCAAAAACCTTAAATTATCATTGAATGCAAATAAAATAAAAGAAGTATATGATTTTTTTCTACAAAACATTTAAGTGATGCTAAATGGTACATCGACTGAAAGAGTCAACACCTATAAATATCTTGGGTTTTGACGAAAACGTTTCCTTTAAAATACGTAGCTCGGGATCATGTGACAGTTTAAAATCACAATGAAACAGATCTTGTATCCCACTGACTTACAGAGAAGAAATAGTTCAAGCTGCATTTCTTTCTGTACTAGATCATGTAGATATAATAAACATGCAGACTTCAGCCTCTGCTTTAAACCTTTAGACTCACTCAGCCTTTCGTTTCATAACAAGTGATGAACTTAAAACCCATCACTGTTCACTCTGAAAAAGGTAGGTTGGCCATCGCATCTGTCAGAAGAACAACACTGTATGAATGTATTTCTAAAATGTATTTATAAGGGATGTAAGAATGTTTGTTTCTGGTGTGAGCGTCAAAGAGTCTGAAACATAAAGTCAGAAGGGTTTTAATGAGTTCCACACAGGTAACGTGAACAATGAAGCAACGGACTCTACGGAAAAGACAGGAAGAGACGTGCATGTTGACAGCGTTTATAGTGTCTCTCAATGTGTGTGTGTGTGTGTGTGTGCGTGTGTGTGTGTGTGTGTGTGTGTGTGTGCGTAAGGCGGGTCCTCTTCTGGTCTACATGGCGTTACACATTAAGAAACTTTAGGCAAAGTCGAACCAGGTGAGTGTTTTCTGACCTTCTCAGACTGGGGGGGTCACACATTCCTTAGTGAGAGGGGCCACAGATAAGAAGTGGCCTTAACCAAAATGACCAGAACACAGCTGTTGTCTTATTGTCCGCACGTCCTAAGCTCCCACGCTGGTCTGTACGGCGTCTTGGTGATCCACCACGTTTTCCACATCCACTGGTGGCACGTGTTATTTACCTCAGCATCAGTAAATCAAGATACCAGTTTAATGTAGTGCTGCTCTCATCTGTTTGTTGAACTTTACGGGAACTTCTAATCCAAGATCTCATGATTGTCAATGTCTAAAAACTGAACAATAGAGAGAAGGAGAAGGAGAGAGAAAGAGGAGAGGAGGAGAGAGGGGGAAGAGAACAGGTGGAGATGAACTTTTAATCCAAGATCTCATGATTGTCTACGTCTAAAAACTGAACAATAGAGAGAAGAAGAGAGGGAAGGAGAGGAGGAGAGAGCGAGAGGAGGAGGAGAGAGGAGGAGAGAGGAGGAGGAGGAGAGAGAAAGAGGAGAGGAGGAAAGAGGGGGAAGAGAACAGGTGGAGATGAACTTTTAATCCAAGATCTCATGATTGTCAACGTCTGAACAAAACTGAACAAAACTGAACAATAGAGAGGAGAGAGGGAAGGAGAGGAGGAGAGAGGGAGAGGAGGAGAAGAGAGAAAGAGGAGAGGAGGAGAGAGGGAAGAGAACAGGTGGAGTGAACTTTTAATCCAAGAAAGAGGAGAGGAGGAGAGAGGGAAGAGAACAGGTGGAGATGAACTTTTAATCCAAGATCTCATTGGTGCCACTAATGCACTTTAATAATCTGGAGATAAACATTTATAATCCTGTTTTTAATGTTTTAAATGGACCTATGCAGGTGTTTTGTTTGTTTTTGTTTGTGTTGTTCTGGATTTGAACAGGGCTCATGAAAAAGTCTGGTACTTTCATTGGGCTCGCTCTGTTAGAAATAAAGATACATGAAAATGCGTTGGCGTCCTGTTGTGGATCTCATGGTGCTCAGACTCGCTGTGAGCTGAAACCTAATGAGTGCTTCTACTGCAGAGATGTTTATTTAGGGGGCACCAGGAAGTATCTAATGAATGCCATCCCGGCGGCCTGTTGAGACCTGACCTTCTGTTCAAAGCCCGGCGCTGCCTCCTCTGCCTCGCCCTGACTGCGCCGCCGTCAGCGCTCTGTGAATTATTGATAAGCGCGAGAGGAGACGGCATCGCGTCGGGACAGCTCCATCGTAAGTGCGTGTGCGCGTGGCTCGGAAACGAAATGAGCTCATCGGAAGTGGGACGGATCTATAAAAGCGGGGTGACGCGAGACTGACCCGAGGGTGGCCGGTGTCGGGCCCGCGGGGACGGCGGCATCCAGCGTTCACGAGGGACTGGGGTCAAAGGTCATGGGAAATAATGTCAGATATGAGTTAAGTGAACCAGGTGGCTTGATCAAAAGTTACAAAACGTTACAAATCTTTTACGTCAGTGGTTGTCAAAACTATCAGTTACCAAATTTTGAGGTGGGTTAAGTGTCTTGCCCAAGGACACAACAACAGATTTCAAATGTGGGAGCTGGAATCAACCACTCAACCAATGATGTTTATGTCGAGAGCGGGATTCGAACCGCCAACATTCGGATCAGCAGACAAACTTAGCTACTGTCATCCAGATTCAAGCTAACAGTAAAAAATAAAAATAAAAACGGTGAAAATGTATTTTGAATCATACAAATGAAACCTGCAGAAAGACCCGTCTGACGTCACACGAAGCCTCCCCACAAACATAAATACTGTAAAACGCTCAGATGGAATTCACGACAAGTTTAAGTCATTAAAAATGGGCTGATTCCACAAATTCTCTTTTCTAGTTTTTTTCTAATACAAATGACCAGAGAAATCCAGACTGATCTCTCTGTATTTTTTATACAGATTGATATCAGTCTGGTCCCCACCCAGGGTCCCCACCCAGGGTCCCCATAGCTCCCCCAAAGATTTTTGCCCCACTTTCATAGCACATCCAATCTCGACTAAACATGTTCAAAATGATACTAAATAACAGAAGAATTCCATATTGGTTTTCATAAGTCACTACAGGGGCTGACTACATTTAAACTGGTTTAAAACAGCGACACAAACATGGCAGAGGGAGTGTGCGCTCGCATCCACACGAGACGCTAAATTAACACATTAAGTGAGCCCCTCTACAGCTCCTCCAACCAAAAATGCCTGGCGCCGCTTCACGTTCTCCGCTGCGTCTCAAACATGGTCAAATGTGATCATCTAATCAGGTTCTTTTTTTCAGTGACACGTGAAACGAAGGAGCTCATTTGTTTCCTACGATTTACAAATAAAACCACGTTTCTCTCACCTCAGATTGACAGAGTTTAGGCTTCTCTCATTGATTCTGAAGAAATCCACTGTGTTTTTCAGTCCCCCGTGATATATTTTTTTCCCTTTATTATTTCCAATACGAACGGACCGCGCCTGTCCCCCGATTGGCTAATCCGCCCGACAATCACGCCCATTTGAAAACAGGGAGATTCGCCGGTGACCAGACTCACGTCTTCGTAAAGTATTGAAGACGTGTGTGTTCTGGGTCTCAGAGGGAACGTCACTGTGCTGTGCTGAAGTGAGATGGAGCCACATTCTGCTTTATAAATGTGAACTCCCAGATCAGCCATTACGCCCCACACACTTGTACTCGTTTTGTGTTCACACCGGGCCCATCTCGTCCCACACGGCAGCCGCAGAACCTCCTCGGCGCTCGTATAGGCTTTGACGTGTGTTCTGTAATTGCGTTAAACTTGTGCTTCCTGTGGTTAGCGTTTAACCGTGACAAGTGCGAAAGATTCAATAAATGCGTTTAGAAATGGCTGGGTCTTTAGAGATACGCGACGGGCCCTTTTATTTAAATGCAAAAGCAGAAGTGATAATGAAATGCTGATTGCTTCCAGTTGACATTTTCGAGTGAAAGGAAAGATATTTACGGACGTGGGACAAATATGACGTTTGGAGGTCTGGTAGTTTGTGCTTATCTCGCTCTCCAAGTCGAAAGGACATTATTATGGTAGAGGACTTGTCCACTGCGGCGCTTTGAGTTTATCTGGACTTGGGTCGAGCACAAGAAATGCATTGTTTATGATTCTTTGCGGGTGGTTAGGGTCAAGGGGTCAAGGGGTTAGGGTTAAAGAGTTAGGGTTAGGGTTAGGGGGTTAGGGTTAGGGGTTAGGAGTTAGGGGGTTAGGGTTAAAGAGTTAGGGTTAGAGTTAGGGGGTTAGGGTTAGGGTTAGGAGTTAGGGGGTTAGGGTTAGGGTTAGGAGTTAGGGGGTTAGGGTTAGGGTTAGGAGTTAGGGGGTTAGGGTTAGGGTTAGGAGTTAGGGGGTTAGGGTTAGGGTTAGGAGTTAGGGGGTTAGGGTTAGGGTTAGGAGTTAGGGGGTTAGGGTTAGGGTTAGGAGTTAGGGGGTTAGGGTTAGGGTTAGGAGTTAGGGGGTTAGGGTTAGGGTTAGGAGTTAGGGGGTTAGGGTTAGGGTTAGGAGTTAGGGGGTTAGGGTTAGGGTTAGGAGTTAGGGGGTTAGGGTTAGGGTTAGGAGTTAGGGGGTTAGGGTTAAAGAGTTAGGGTTAGGAGTTAGGGGGTTAGGGTTAGGGTTAGGAGTTAGGGGGTTAGGGTTAAAGAGTTAGGGTTAGGGAGTTAGGGTTAGGGGTTAGGAGTTAGGGGGTTAGAGTTAGGGGTTATGAGTTAAGGTTAGGGCTTAGGGTAAGGTTAGGGCAGGGTTAGGGGGTTAGAGTTGGGGTTAGAGAGTAAAGGTTAGGGGGTTAGGGAGTTAGGGTTAGGGGGTTGGAGTTAGGAAATTAGGGTTTAGGGGGTTAGGATAGGGTTAGGGTTTAGGGGGTTACGGGTTAGGCATTAAGCGAGGGTTATGGGTTAGGGGATAGAGTTAGGGAGTTTCAGTTAGGGAGTTAGGGTTAGGTTAGGGTAGGGTTATGGTTATGGGGTTATGGGATTATGGGATTATGGGGTTAGGATTAGGGTAAGGGGTTAGGGGTTATGGATTAGGGCAGGGTTAGGGGGTTAGAGTTAGGGGTTAGGGTTAGAGAGTTAAGGTTAGGGGGTTAGGGAGTTAGGCTTAGGGGTTAGGTTAGGGTAGGGTTAGGGTT
>KN485395.1:0-14258 GCA_000787095.1 Periophthalmodon schlosseri | reverse complement strand
TTACGGGTTACGGGTTACGGGTTAGGGGTTAGGGGTTAGGGGTTAGGGTTAGGGGTTAGGGTTAGGTTCTGGGCCGGTTGGGCAGATTACATTTTTCTGTAAAACACAGGAAAATAATACAAAATAAAATATACTGTGAATACACATTATTGAGTGTCACACTTATAAAAAAAAAATATTTAAAAAAAACACTACTATAAATCCGCCAGACTGTGTCGACTGTGTGCTGGCTGGAGTGAGGAGCGCTGGGGGCAATGGAGGCCTGGCATTGTTATGTATGAGCATAATCAGCAGCTTCCTCTGACTAATGATTACTTTAAGGGTTTACTCCAACACAAACAGCCAACTTCATCATGTTTGGGCTGTTCTTCAATTACTACACACTCACTACAATCTCCCAGCATGCATTAGCTGTCAGCCCAGGCATCTGCTTTTTGACAAATAGGCAAATAGCGGATTCATAGAGGGGGCAATGGGAGGCCCAGATTGTATGATGAGGGGGTGAAGAAATTCTAACGCAACATATACCAACAAATAATATTACAATCAAAAACAAAATCTCAATTTCTGCATTTCTTGTACATAATCCTCCAGAGGCAAATTAAGACGTGAAGTGTTAGAAAGGATCATAAGAAAATGTAACTCTAAAAACTCTGCAGAAAAGTTTGAACAGAGCTGATATTATTCGCTGTCTCCAGGTGTCTCCTCATTTTAGAGGCTGTGAATACAATTATCGCATAAGGCACATAGTTAGCCACAATGTTAATGTTAATTAGCCTATAATTTGTAATGCAGGCAAAAGATCTATCTAGGCCTGGTGTTTACCACATGATCCATCCCTCCTCCACGTTTTCACTCACTGTGGACTACAGTAAAATCCAGCAAAAGTCTTACCTTTAGCAACACCTGCCTCAGACAGAAATGAAGTCCTGTTTGTCGCGTAGCTTTAGCTGTTTTAGCTCTTCTGATGAAACCTCTCCTCTGAGCTGCTACACCGCCAGTCACAAAAAAACAACACTTTTATTCACACTAGTTTGCTTTTAATTCATTGTTTGAACATTTAGATGCTGCCGTTGTTATCATGTTGTCGTCACTTCTACTAGGTTCGAAACATTTTGCAGCACATCTCAAATGCCTCTTTATGCCTGTCCATTTGCCCATTTGTGCCCAGTATTATGTGCAGAACTCACAGAGTATTATATAAAGGATGCAGAAGATGCATTTTTGTTAGATCCATGGTCAGATCGCATTTTCCTCTCTCTGCTGCGTGACTGTAGTAAACGATGCAGACTTGCGCTATCCTTCCATCCACTTTCTACATCCGGCCAATCATATGCCAGTTGAACAAAAACAACCAGTGATACAGTGGGGAAAGAGAGACAGCATCCAATTAAAGATAGAGAAGAGCCAATTTGACAGAAGCGAAGTCAGCCAATCAGTGCTCAGAACAGGCCAGGCACAGGGCAGAGGGCTGTGAGCCGTCAGCGCTGGGGCTATCGCTCTAAACGTCCTGACTCTCCCGATTAGCCAGCACGCCAGCTGTGTATATCTGTTCTCTAGTCTAGTCTAGTCTATCTAGTTTTAATATTTTCAGGGGAAAGGATGGGCGGGGGGGTCAGAGCCTTTGGTAGGAGACCCCCCTTGCTCCTCCCTAGTGTCGTCCATGAGCAGATGCCTGGTAATAGTAATAGTATGAAAGTGGTGCGTGTGTGTGGGTGTTGTGGTGGTGGTCGGAGGGGGCAATGGCCAAGATTGGCAGCCTCGCTTCTGTATGAAAGTGGTGCGTGTGTGTGGGTGTTGTGGTGGTGGTCGGAGGGGTCAATGGCGCAGATTGGCAGCCTCGCTTCTATCAGGGGGCAGCTGTGGCTACAATACTAGCTTACCACCACCCAGTGTGGAGTGAATGAGTAATGCAGGAAATTATAAAGTGACTTTGATCAGCTGAAAAAAGGGCTTTATAAGACTAATGCATTATTATTATTATTATTATTGTTATAAGTGCAGAGTGGGTGATTCATGGAAGCACTGGGGACATAACTGCTACTGTTAGCAATTATAATACACTGTGATCAGTCCGAACTAAATGATACTTTAAGAAAATTGGTAAAAGCGGTGCAGCAGTTTAAGTGTTTGGCCGCTTACCAGAAGGTGGGTGGTTCAAACATAACTGGAGTAGGTATTACTGTGTCTCAGGCAAGACACTTCTCCCACACTGTTGTGACTGGTAGAAGATATGGAATAAAAACTGTTTGCAGTAAGTGAGTACAGCTATATTAAAGGTGCACTGCATTACTTTTGAGTGGGGGGATCATCTGCTTGCCTCATGTTATCGATTTGCTTGGTTCCACAGTCGTCATCATCATCATCATCATCATCATCGTTATTTTTTCCAGACATTTCTGTCTTAAGTCAAGGAAGCAAATCATTATGGCATTAAACAAATCTATTTATTTGATTAACACTGTTTTGCTTAAAAATGCCATACTATGGAACATTTCAGGCAAAGACATAACGGACATGACGGAAACACTGCTTTAAATCCACACAAGACCACACAATGACAGTATGCACTAGAGCCACTGGCGCCCCACTGTGGCACCGGGAATTGCTAGCGGCTTCCCATTCACGCACTACCCAGGCCCAACCCACTTAACTTCCAAGATCAGACAAAATCGGGCATTCCCAAGGTGTTATGGTTGTTGGTGTTAGGAATGAGGGAAAAACATGTCCAGTTGACATTTCTCAAACCATTTCAGTGGACCTACATGAACCACATGGAGTTACAAAAGAAACAAATGGCTAGTTTATAGTATGGAAAATTGTGAGCTATTACAACTTCAATGGACAGCACTGACCTTTTTAAGTCTTTTTTTTTCACTTGATGAGATTTAAGATGTTTGACTTGTTTGTCAACCAAATAGACTGCTGTTTTTGAATTTGCATGGGACCTTGCTTGCCTTACATTGAAAACAATGCCACCGGTTACTGAATTACTGAAAACCGTCTTGTATAAATTTGCTGTTTATCATTTTCCAACCTTGAATCCAGTCTTTAATCACCATAACATTTGCTTTATGGCCGACTGACGCTAAAATAATCCTTGGTGAGCATTTTGATCTGATAATTGGGTTTAAAGGTGAAAATTCGATTCGTAAACAACCAAACAGAACTGGTTTTGTGGTATAGCAAACCAATCTTAACCCAATTTACTCCGCAATAAAAAAATATATGCTTTTAACACAAATGCATAGTTATTCACGCCAAAAAAAAATGCATATTAATTATATTTTTTCATCTCACAATAAAAAGGTCAATCTAATTATCTTCTCCGCTCGCAGCTTTGGATTCTTCCGCTGTTATAAAAGTACAGAATGTATAGCCATAAAAAGGAAAATTGCCACATATATTTTGTCAGTATTTGATGATAACGCAGGTGCAATAAACAGGCCATAGAAAGATAGGAAGTGCACATAATAAGATATCACCTTGAAAGAGCCGTTTGATGGTTCAGCCACAGCTTTATAACTTCAGTGGGAAAAAGCTGAAGGCAGTTTGAATCTATTAGCATGTTTAAAGAGAGTGGCCTTGCATATGGAGGGAGCAATATTGGCAGGGGCTAGAGAGAACCAGACAAGGCTAAAAGGGTGTTTACACAAGGGGAAAAGAAAACTAAATGGACAGAATTGAATTGGTAATGATTGGAATTTTCTGAAAACTATTCATGTTGGCATACTGAGACCAACTTTAGTCCTGGTTTATCTTTGATTTTGGTGTTGAAGTCAAGTTTTAGACCTGGGTTAGTCTTATGAGCAACAGGGGTGATAGTGGGTATGGCTGGGTACAAAAGGTAGATATGGAACATTCAATGGGTTTCAGCATATGCCGCATTTTGAGGACACCAAAAAATGGAAAGGTTCCCAGCCCAAGTATGTGGTGACTCCAGTGCTAGAGTGGTTATCTTAAATTAGAATGTTATTGTTGTGGTGAATATGGTGTGTGAGTGGAGAGTGAGACTGTCTGCATATATAGCCAACCACATCACAGTCACACACCACATCGAACAAGCTTGTTACCAGGTGTGAATGAGGAACTCATAAGTAAACTATAAATCCAAATTAGTAATTAACATGCTTTACATTCCTGGTCCTACAGAACAAATACTACTATGTTGCAAATACTACACTGTTTTTTAACCTGGCTAACACCAGATTGATATGTGTAGCACTCTGAGTTCTACACATTTATCAAACTGGAACGGCTCTCACTGAAAGTGGTTGAGAAAAAGCAGAACATGACGAATACTGATTGGTCGAAGTGTCACAACAGTGGAACAAGCCAAGAAATCAAACATTTATTGAATCCAGTTGAGAGAAAAACACTTTCTTTCCCTGGCCACAAATGCACAAAACTCTTCCCTCTGCACATTTTTCTATAAAAAAACCAAAATATACCATGTTTGTTTTTTTTGGTTTGGCCACCCTTTGACTTCCGCCCAAACCACACCGCTGCTCTGTGATTGGTCTGAACCACTGAACTGAACTGCAACAGTGGGAGGTCAAGATGTATTCTCTTAAATTTGTGACAAAGATAAATTCATGAGAATTTGTGCCACACTGGACCCACGCTCGGCAAGTGTGGCATTAGGTTTGCCATGAGCAACAAACTAGAGGGAGTCTTTGATATAAAAAAGGTAAAAGTGACAAAGGGTCCTCACAACCCTTGTGACTGCTGAAGGGCACGCCACAGTGGGAGAGCCCCATATCAACCTTGTGTGTGATATTGATATGTAATTCAATATTTCCAGTGTCATGTTGGAGATAAATGTTTACGACTGACTGTAACTTTGCAAGCCATTTTTAAAGATAGAATATTACTCCACACATCATTTTGTCCAGCTCATCAAAATACACAGATGCTACATTGGGTTTGTCTGAATCCGACAATGTTTGCAAAAGTTACAGGATTTAAATGAGATGATGATTTAAAATGATATCAAGGGTCTGTGTACCAAATTGTATTTGTCCACGACAAACTAAATTCTTCCATCCCATTTTAACTTTGCAGGGGGCGCTGGAGAGCCACTTTTAAAGATACAAGTTTAATTCACATATCATTATGTCCCGTTCATCAAAACACACAAACACGAGTCCATCCAGATCTGACCATTTTTGCAAGAGTTACAGGGATTTTTAAGCTTTCAAAATGGCCGCTTCATTAAGAGCTCATTGTAACCACACCCTGAGACTTATGTAAATTCTTTTAACAACTTTTGATCCCAGATATGTCCTGATGATAGTGCACCAGTTTGGAGTCTGCTGTACCAAAACCCTAGGACAAGTACATTAAAGTATGAGGTCTAGATTTTGGATATCTGCATATTTTGGTTCAAAATGGCCTTCATGTTGGAGATAGGGTGTGGTCCCCATAGAATTTTTTGCTCAGGGTCACATAAAGAATGAGTGTCCCAAAATTGATTGGATTATGACAAACTATTTTTTTCACTTCTCACTGACTTTTTTGAGGTGTGGCTGAGTGAGATGCTCTATGTACCTGCCAAGTTTTATGTGCCCACAATGAAAAAATAGGCTCCGCCCCCTCCTATCTTGCATTTTTGTACATAAGCGTGCTGAAGAAACATTTTTGAAGATAGAAATTTAAATCACATATCATTATATCCAGGTCATTAAAGCACACAAATGCTACACTGAGTCCATCCAGATCCAACCATTTTTGCAAAAGTCACAGGGATTTTTAAGCTTTCAGAATGGCCGCTTCATTACGAGCTCGTCATGACCACACCCTGAAAATTCTTTTAAAAACTTTTAACCCCAGATATGTCCTGATGATGCTGCCTCAGTTTGGAGTCCGTCAGAAAAAACCCTAGGACAAGTTCGTTAAAGTATGTTAGCTCGATTTTGGATGACTCAAGTTGGACCCAATATGGCTGACGTCCTGTGTGGTTTAACTTTTCACACCAGATACCACCAAGATAATATTCAGTGTTCCAAGTGCCACCAGATCTGACCCCAAATATTCAGGTCTCATTAGATCTAAAATAGACTAAACCATGGATAAGGTGGTTCAAATAATTATTAAACCTAAAGAGGACAAAAAATGAATGTATTTGTGTCTAAGTTAAACAAAAAGTCAAATATGATTTTTTTTTTGCTATACTTTATTGTTTATGTGCAGAACAGTGAAGGGGGTTGAGAAAGGGTCTAGGCGCACAGCAGCCTCCTGTACCACTTCCTCTTTTTCTTCTCCAGCTCCCGCTCCAGTGCTATGCTTATCTCCTCCAGCAGGGAGAGCTGTTCTTCTGTCCACCTCAGCTTTTGCTCCAACGCACTGGATCTTTCAATCTGCAGGGAGCGCTCTACCTTCAGCTCCTCACAGGTCTTTGAGATAGCTATCTTCTCCTCCTCTAGTTCGGTTTTGAATTGTTTGTCCTGTTCTACCTCTTGCTGTAGCACACTGTTCTTTATGACCAGCAGGGAGCGCTCTTCTTCTGCTCTGGTCAATAGCTGGTCTGACACACTGCATCTCTCCACCAGCAGGGAGCGCTCTACCTTTAGGTCTTCACAGGTCCTCAAAATGGCAACCTTGTCTTTGTGTAGTTCAGCTCTGCTATGTTTCTCCTGCTCTACCTCCTGCTGTAGTACACTGTTCCTTTCGACCAGCAGGGAGTGTTCTCCTGCTGACCTCCTCAGTAGCTGCTCTAGAGTATTGCATTTTTCCTCCAGCTGGGAGCGCTCTACCTGTGACCTGCTCAGCTCCTCCTTCATCTTCTCACAGGTCCTCAAAATGTCGTCCTTCTCCTCCTCCATCTTTCGGACCTGTGTCTTTGTCTTGGATTTTCTGGGACATCTTGGCTGTCTGCACAACCTCCTCTTGTTGTTTGGCCTCCAACTCATGTTCCAGAGCAGACATCTCTGTTTTAAGATTCACCAATGCACGCTCAACTTGAGAGTTCTGCTCCATCAGTGCTGTATTCTCCAAAGATTTTTCCTGCAGTTTGGATTTCAGATTAGCAGCATCCTTACGGAGACACTGCTTTTCCTTCTCCCACTTTTTAGATTTTTGACTGGAATGTTTTTGAATTTGCTCCAACATCTCTTTCATTTCCTCAACCTGTTTCTGCAACGCCTCAATAACACCATCTTTGGACCGAAGCTGGTATTTCAGTTCATCTGACTGGTTTATAAGTGCTCCTCTCTCCTCTTTCACTTCGTCCAGTTCAGTTTGGAGTTCTTGAGTTGTTTTGTCCTTTTTCTCCATTTGAGTGTTATGATCTTCAATAATCAGCTTCATTTTTCTCAGTAGCTTTAACTTGTCCTCCTTGTGCTGTTCCACAAGGTGGTTCATCTCTCCATCTTTGAACTGAATCGCACGTTTCAGTTCCTCAGACTCCTCTTTCACTTTCTCCAGTTCAGTTTGGAGCTCTTGGGTTGTTTTGTCCTTTCTCTCCATTTGAGTGTTGTGAGCTAGAATAATCTGCTTTGTTTTCCTCAGTTCCTTTAACTTGTCCTCTTCATGCTTTTCCACAAGCTGGTTTATTTCTCCATCTTTGAACTGAATTCTACATTTCAGTTCCTCAGATTCCTCTTTCACTGTGTCCAGTTCAGATTTGAGGTTTTGCAGTTGCTTCGTCAACTTTAACTTTTCCTCCTGGTGCTGTTCACTGTCTGTCTCGAAGCTTCCTGAGGTCTTCCAGTTCTTGGAGCAGATGTTCCTCTTTGGCATCCAAAGCTTGAGCAGCTTTGGATGCCATTTCGAGTTGTAACATGATTAAAGCCATGCCCTTCCCATCTTCCTCGTCAGACCTCTGTTGGGTTTGAGGCCCTAACCTCTCCAACTCCTCAAGAGTTACAGAGGTTCGGACCACCTTTTCAGATGGTCCAGAGGTCTGGTCTGGATTGGTGGATGCTATCTCCAGCTCATGAGGTTGAATTCATCGCTGTAGAGGTGCTCGTCGTCTTCAAAAGTATAGTCGCACCAGTTTTTGGACATTTTTGCTTCTCTGAGTTCGGTCGCTGCGTGCTCGTTCGAGTGCTGAGTTGAAATGAGGTTGTACAGGGCTTGTGCTACACAGAGTTTCAATGTCATAAGAAATAGAATGTCTGATGTTACATTTTGTCAGGTGTTGTCAGGTGATGTCACATATTATTATTCCACATATGAGCACAAGTGTGTCACTATAGTTACATATAAATGCCAACAAATCACTGATTTATTTATATAATTGTTTATTAAAGCAGAAAGTTTTACCTCATTAAATGTCTTTCTAAGTCCATGTGATGGTTAAATATGTTTTTGGGGGGATGTCTGAAGCATCTATCGTCTCCACCAGCTTTCTCTGTGCAGAAAACCAGTCTTGCAATATGGCTGACTTGACCCAGAAAGAGTTCTTCTGGGAAAACCTGGCTCTGTTTTGTTTTTTTTTTATATTTGGCAACATGTTTTTGTATGTGATTGTATTTGTGTGGTGCTTTTGAATCTTTAAGGTAATTCCATCAATGAAATCTATTACTAATCCTAAATACTATTATTAGGTTAATATATGTCTGTCAGCAATGCAACAGGAGGGCTGCAAGATTACTCGCAATCACATCAAAATCGCAATTTGAATTAAAACTGCAAGCAGCAATAAAGGGCCCTCGCAACCCTTGTGACCACAGAAGGGGACGCCCCAGTGGGACAGCTGCATATCAACCTTTGCTTGACATGTGATTCAATATTCCCGGTGTTATGTTGGAGATAAATGTTAAGGCCCATTGTAACTTTGCAGGGGGCGCTGGAGAGCCATTTTTAACGTTAGAATTTTAATCCATTTTGTTCAACTCAGCAAAATACACACGCTGCATTGGGTTTGTCTGTGTGCACATGCGTTTCATTGGGTCCATTCAAATCCAACAATGTTTATGAAAGTTTTTTAATTTTTCCAAAAATTGACATTTTGTTGACCACACCCAACATTTTATTTAAAGGTTAATTGATAACCTTTTATTGCACATGGCTTTTGAGTCTTTTGGCCAAGTTTGAAGTGTTTTTGATTAAATCTGTTGGAGGAGATGTCAAAAGATTATGATGAGTGATTTTGTCAGTCCCGAGTTTGATCCAATACGGCCGACTTCCTGTAGGGTTTTGGGCGGGGCCATAATATCATTTTTTACATGTCCTGTCGCAACCTATTTTTGATGTAAATTTCATTTGTTTATAATGGCATTTTTCTGAGCCGGGCTCCCATTGGTGCAATGCAAATCGATTTCTGAGGTGGCGCTACTGAGACGTCTTTCAATATTTTTTCTTGGGGTCTTCACTCAAAATTAGAGTTCACTGAATTCTAATTTCCGATACCACTTACTTGTCTGTACATTATTATTTGCTGCTTGATTTTTGCGATTTTCTGCAACATTATACAAATACAATTTTGTACTTGTACAGATGTAGTCGCTGACTCGCCCTCCTAGCACATTTGTGCTCAGGCCCTAATAAAAGTCACATAAAAACACCTTTTTTGCTCCTGTGACATAATTATATATACAAGGCATTGTAATTAAACTTTAATTTAATGCCAGCTTCTAAGAGCACTTTTCTCTTCTGCTGGCATCTCTGTAAAGTCCTACTGCAGTTTATAATTGACTGTGACTCCAAATGCAAGCACTTTTTATTTGCACTAAGAGGTTCTTGGCATTTACTCCAAAATTTGATGAGGGATTTTTATGGCACTTGTGTAGAAAGAAGCTGAGAGCTGTCTGAAAGTTTGAGTCTGAACTTTTCGACGACACTGTGGGATGTGTGTTATAATGAGTATTTAAATGCAAACAGAATACAGGAACGGCAACCACAGCTCTGGAGGACCATGACAGCGAACATGATGGTGACAATGTGGAGAACATTGAGGTGAGTAATGCGTAGAAGGATTACTCTGACATTATTTGCATGTTTTGTTTTGGCATTGTTTCATATTTTGCATATTTAGTCTGTAAGGGTATTATTCATCAATTATGGACACTGATGACACAGATGATGATGAGGTTGACACTGATGACAATTATACCACCTTTGAGATTAAAATGAGTTGTTATGGAACTGTCTCTTACTGAGGCTCTTGAACATATATGTACCAGGAATCTCATCACCCACACACCTGGCGTCCAATTATTTCAGCACTATGACACTTCAGTAATCAACGTTTTCCTATAAGAGGTCGAGTGTTTGAGATGCATATGAATGTGCAGGCTTCTGTCCATCCTTTGCATTATTCTGTCTATCATTTGGTCCGTCTCCTTAGAGCCCGTAGATGTGTAGCAACAGAACTGTACATGTGCTAATCTCTGGGAACAGTAGTGAACTTTTTCTGTTTCCAAGTGTTCTGACTTTGGGAGCTCTCTGGTGGTTATTTAACAGAAAACAGCCTTGACCTTAGAAACGGTTGTAAGTATAAATGCAGTGACGCTAAATATGCTTGGAATGCACAAATCTAAATGCTGTGCTATAATGGAGCCTTAATGATACTAAATAGACATGCTGTTATTAGCCTTTCCAACTTGGTTTACTTCCTACTAGAATTTACATTAGGTTCAAAACATTCAATCCGTTTTGGCCAGAGGCTGCGTATGTAATGTCTGAACTAGGGCTGCACAATGAATCATTAATCTGAGTTGGCGCAATGATCAAATCGCAAAGGCTGCATTATTTAGATGATAAAATGTCTTTTTTATAGAAAAATCTTAGATCTCTACAAACATGTTCTGAAATGGTTGTATTACTTTTAGATAAATTTTCTCTCAAATGTTATTGCTCCCAGAGTTTTTTACAATGTGCACACTGAACAGAGTCTTACCTCTTAAACATATATCGTAGATCTAATTGCAAACACAATACTTGTCAGAAAAATTGCAATTCGATTTTTACCTAAATCATGCAGCCCTAGTCTGAACTTGACCCGGATCCAAGTCTGTGCAGTCATAGAACCAGAGTTACACTAGTACAACTGAGTTTCAGTGGCAGAATAAGTGCACCTGATATCGCTTTATGTGTTGTACCTGTGCGTGTGAAGCACTCGTCCCGAGCGCGGATCCACATTATCTCTCCTCCTCTTCTTCCATTTGCTCTTTCAGGTCTCTCTCCTCTTCTCTCTGTGTATGAGCCATGCACTTTCATTTACGAGTTTTTCCCCTTCATGTTGCATATTTACCTGACCACACAGCGGCAGAGGTGGGTAGAGTAGCCAACAATTGTACTTAAGTAAGGGTAACATTATTTCAAAATAATATTTCTCAAGTAAAAGTACAAGTACTAAGAGTAACTTAAATAGTAACTGTCAGGACGTAACATCTTTAAAGAAACCGAACTTAAACGCCTCTGATTTTAACAGTTTTAGACCTATTTTAAAGCTTAATTTTTTTACCCAAGGTTTAGAGAAAGTTGTTGCTAACAAGATTTCAGATTTTATGAATAGAAATCACATATTTGAGAAATTTTAGTCAGGTTTAAAAGCATCACACAGCACCAAAACAGCCCTTCTCAAAGTGTCAAATGATCTTCTTTTAGACGTTGACAAAGGAGAGTGCTCTATTTTAATTCTTTTAGATATCTTTGATACCACTGACCATGCAATTTTAATTAGCCGCCTCAAAAACTGGGTCGGCATCCGAGACACTGCACTTGATTGGTTTTATTCCTATCTTTTAGACAGAACCTTTGTAGTCACCAAAAGTAATTTTACCTCTTCCTCCGCCCCCATTACCTGTGGTGTGCCCCAAGGTTCTATTTTAGGTCCCATTTTATTTTCTATTTATACGCTCCTCCTAGGACACATTATTGCTCCGTATAATGTGTACTTTCACTGCTATGCTCACGACACACAGATATACCTCCCACTGAGGCCAAGCGACCCCGGAAGCCTGGTTGCTGTGTTAGACTGCTTCAGTGAACAGCTGGATGGCTCAAAACCTCTTACAACTCAACAGCTCAAAATCCAAAATCATCATCAATCCTGTTTTCTCCATCTCCATACAATCAGCTAAATCACACATTTCAAATCAACATAAAGTTTTTGTCACTTGTAACCAAAACTTTTACTCAAGTAAGAGTATTCTTACTTCAATAAAAATATTACACAAGTAGGAGTAAAGTATGCTGCTAGGTATTCTTACTTCAATAAAAATATTACACAAGTAGGAGTAAAGGTATGCTGCTAGAAAAGTGCATTTTTTTTTTTTAATTTACTCAAGTAAATGTAACTTCTCCACATTTGGGACTAAAATTTGGGAAGGAGTCAGACACCTACTTGAAGCATTCTCTGTAAAACCACATTTAGGCTATCCGCACACTAACATTATTTTATTTTTAAAAGCAAAATCATAAAATAAAATCCAGACTATTTAAAACTCAAGTTCTTTACAAAATTTCAACTTGAAAATCACACCTTAGAAAGTCACTGCTTTGATGTTGATCACTTTTGAAACATCCCATATGCTTATAGTCAATTGATATTTCTCCAGCCAAAATTATGTGGCATCATGTCAGCTATCATTACCAGACAGCGGATCAGTGTGACAAATCCAATCAGTTTCACTCAACTTTTTGTCACTATATTTGCATGCTTAACATTATTTACATCAAAACATCAAGAAAAACCAAAGAACGAAGCTGCAAATTCTGGACTCATATTAAAAAGTAGGATAAAGTTCACTACAAACACATGGACATATTAGCGTGACGGCCCCATTTCTTCAAGGCTTTTTTCATAGTTCATGTCAATTGCTCTCAGCAGTTGGCACTCTTATAATGTTTTTGGGGGTTTTTCTCAATAGGCATTATTATCAGTTCTTAAAAATGTAATTCCAAGATAACCAGAAGTATGTTTTAAATCCAATAAAGGCATCATGCAATGTAGTATGGTATTTCCACCAAAAGCCTAAACAACACATTATATATGACATAACAGTGGGTATAACACTTGGCAGTAACTGAAACCATATTCTCTACTGTTGTATTCTTTTGCTATGTTTATACTCCAGCTGCTGTTGCAGTGGAGTATTTTTCTATCTATTCTAAGTGCCGACCTCCTTGGCTGGTCGCTGACCCGTGTGCCCGATGCGTAGGTCCAGTGGGTAGTGCCTGACATTGTGTGGCCCGCTGCTGATCCAGAACACCTGCCTCTGTTATCAGCCAACCCTCATGGGACCAAATACTCATCCCTCTGGTACAGGGAGAATCAAAGAAGATCTACAGGCCTCGTCCAGGCCAAATAGGAGTCAGGTTTGTGGAGATGCAAGCCCGCTCACAGAAAGGACACATGTTTTTCTATGCTTTTCAGTGCAATAAAAACAACAAAAATGGAAAAAAAACCATAATTTTATTTTAGTCTATTTTTTGGCTAAAAAGTTAAATACTGTGGCTTAAATGTGCTGGATATTACAGGGAATATCCACTGAAATATCCAAGTGAAAAAAACATGAAGTTTCAAATGTGTGTGCAGTGAGATAATTTTTACTCAGTCATACACTGCCTGGCCAAAAAAAGTCGCCACCTTTAACTAAGCAAATAGGTACGAGCCTTCTATTGGATAATTACTGCGGGTTCAGCAACATTATGTGCTCAAAGAATGAGGTCAGCTGACCACCTGAATATACTGAATGACCAGGTTATTCCATCAATGGATTTTTTTCTTCCCTGATGACACGGGCATGTTCCAAGATGACAATGCCAGGATTCATGGGGCTCAAATAGTGAAAAAGTGGTTCAGGAGCATGAGACGTCATTTTCACACATGGATTGGCCACCGCAGAGTCCAGACCTTAGCTGGCCACCACAGAGTCCAGACCTTAACCCCACTGAGAATCTTTGGGATGTGCTGGAGAAGGCTTTGTGCAGCGTCAGACTCTACCATCATCAATGCAAGAGCTTGGTGAAAAATTAATGCAACACTGGATGGAAATAAATCTTGTGACATTGCAGAAGCTTATCGAGACAATGCCACAGCGAATGCCGTAATCAAAGCTAAAGGCGTCCAACGAAATATTAGAGTGTGTGGCCTTTTTTTTGGTGGCAACTTTTCTTTTTTGGCCAGGCAGTGTAGTTGTCAATGACTTATGAACCATATGTTTATTTTAATAGTGAATTGATCAGCATTAAACCTCACCCCACCAATGTCATTCATGTATAAAAACGATGCACAGCTCTATTAATACTGACTTGAATTTTCAATTTTGTTGTTGCAGTCTTCATATGGACCAATTAAACTAATGTAA
>KN485393.1:5086-27300 GCA_000787095.1 Periophthalmodon schlosseri | reverse complement strand
GGGTGTGGTGTTGTCATGGATGAGCTGCACCTGTGCAGGGGAGGACACAGGGGGAGAAGTCGACTTTGACTATGGGAGGAGAGGAGGACAGATGTGGTTTCACATGTACATTACATGGGAACAAGTTAGAGTAAAGGTTGAGGTGGGAATGTAGGATATGTTTGAGAGAGGAGAGGAAATACAAGTATTGTTAAGAAGCCTCTTGTTTGTGTAGAGCTATTTTGTCTGGTTGCCATGTTGCCTTCAGCGACAAGCAAACTTCTTTAACCCATATAATGACATCAAGCATTGAGAATCCCTATTCATGGGTTTCAAGTTAAGGCACCGGTCCTCCATGTCCAAAATGAAGGTGGGAATAGAAAGACAGACAGACATATGTAGGCAACTAATGTACAAGTTAGATGGGTAATTTGGAATTGTACCAAGTGAATAAGTTGCAGCAAATCATAAAACAGCTTCTTCTGAAACTGGACAGCATGTTTGAGCATATTACTTTATGAAGCCTTTAATCTTCCCATTAGCTTATTTCCAGTAAAAATATTTCAGCAATAACAAACCATGTGCATGTAATTCCCTGCTCATACCTCCTCCTCAGGCTTCTCCTCTTTGCTGGCGGCTGGGGGTTCCTCAGTCACACTGAGCTGAGTGGTGACTGCAGCCGGGTTCTTACGACGGATTGACCCACGGGACGAGTCAGTGATGCTCTGGATCTGTGGAAGAAAGCAAGAGGCAGAGTTAAAAGCTTTATGAGTCATGAGAAAATAAATAAGAAATATGCAGTATTCATTGTCTTCTTTAAATAATAATTCTCGGTGGAAAGGATTTATTTTATTGCAGCCATATACAAGTTTTGTAAATATGAGAAAGAAGCCCCCGCACTGTATTAAAGCTTTATCTCCAGAGGGCTAAAATGTCATGTTTTATCAAAGCAGCCAAGACATGCCAAGTGACGCCTTCAAGTGCTGTCAAGTGTGTTTGTGCATCTTTGAGCCATGTCATCTATATGCATAAATATAACAAATGAAATGAAAACACAGAAGCAGTAGTAGTAGTAGTACCTCTCTTTCGCGCTCGTTCTTAGTCAGGTTGATCTGTTTAAGCATCTGTGATCGCTGCTCCATCACCAAGGTCTTCTCATAAGTGTAGGCTGAGATGTCACTGTCTTGCTGCATAGACAAACACAGTGTTACAGGCTATGAAAACTGAATTCACACTAGCATAAAAGCATTTTGAATAATTGAGGGAAAACTGCAAAATGCATGTCCTGGAAAAGAAAAAAATCCTCCCCTGCACAAGCGCAACCTTCTTGATCTGGAGAATCTCTGATGTATTCATTATGAAAATTATTAATAATTATGATCTAAATCTACAATATGCAGTGTACATTAGTGTAGCATTAAATCTATTCAAAAAGAGCTTACCATTTCTACCACTTCCACCATGGCGTCAATACGGAGGTGATACAGGAATGTGGTCAGGTCCTTCTTCATCTGAATGCTGTTGTCATCCATCTGAGCCACAGTGAAGATGCGCATCTTGCACTTCCTCCAAACCTGATACACAAACATCATGTATTTACAAATCCTATGGTTCCAACATGTTGTTATAATAAACTGCATATTTAGTCTAACATAACCACAGAAATGCAACCCTGTAGTTAGTCCTTATTAAATGACCATGTGTGTCAGCAATGCTGTATACCTTTCAGTCTGTTTTGGTCCAATACTTGTTGTGTTACATACAGTATAGACGTCATTGTACCTTGTGCTGGCGCAGGAGGAAGGGCAGCAGCATGAGCATGCCTCCATCATGGACGATCCACCACACATCGATGTGACCCTCAGTGAAGCGCTCTCCGTTGGATGGGAAGGCAGAGATGTTCTTAGGCACGAGCAGAGCCAGGTGAGCAGCTGTGGTTTCTCTGACAAGCTCTGCAAAGTTAAGGTGTACACATTTACCAAGCAACATGTACATCTCTAAAACAAAATGTTTTGTTTTTTTAATTTAACAGGTCTAACCCCGCAGTGACTAACCAATAAAGTTCCTCCAGTGCTGGTGCTCGTCTCCCTGTTTCCAGTTGCGCGGCCAGGACACCAGCACAGCATTGTGTTTGAGCCCTCCAAGCCCACTGGCCTGGAGCAGGTGGGACGTTGCATCTCGCAGGTTTGATGAGACAGTCACCTGACTAAAGCCTTTCACCTTCTCTGTCTCCATCAGTTTACGCAGTGCCTTATAAAAGACAAGGAAGAAAATGTGTCAGACAGAATGACAGGCAACCTGGATTCCCTCAAACAGTAGTAAATTTACAAGCCACCTGTCTTTGTATTTCTACAATTTATTCATACATACACTTTCAGGACATCATTAGCCTGGCTGACTGTCAATGCCTCCAAAAAATAAAAGTCTGGTCTGGTTACCGGTAAAGTAACCAGACCAGACTGGTTACTTTAATAGTTGAATTTTCAGGGTGCAGAATGAACAAATGCAAATGAGAAAAAGTAAACTTTTTACTTTTTGTGCCCAAGGTTTGCAGATCCTTGGTTGATCTACATAATACGTTTAGCGCTGTACCTTCCTACTAATTCCTACTAATGTAACAGTGATGGTGATCACCCCTTATCACACCACTTTTTCCCATTATTGAGAATACCTGCTCTGCGCGCTGCGCCCGGTCATGGTTTTCCAGGTAGGTGCCCTCCAGAGCTGTGCCCACAATAGTCAGGCCTTTGCCCGCTTTCAGCTGGTTAGTCAGCGAGAGCAGGCGAGGCTGCTCAATGTTCTGCTCAGCATCTGTACTGACCAGGACCAGCAGCTGAGGCCTGATGAGAGAAGAGAGGAGAACGGGGAGGGGAGAGTGAAAATAGAGGGCAGGAGATTGGAAAGGGAGTAAATGAGGCAGAATGAAGAGTCAAATTAAGGCGCCAGAAAAGAAATGGCTGAGTGGCCCAAGTAAAAGTACTAGTTGGGAAAGAGAGACAGAACAAAATAACAAAAATGTTGATGTGTTAATATGAATCTGATAATTGATGGTGATAATTATAGAAATGGAAAAGCCATAACAAAACATACATGCATGTGAATTTTAAATTATGATACCTCCAGTTCTTTGTGTGTGGTGGGCCTTCTTCCAGCCGCATCAGAGCATAACGTGCAGCGCTCAGAGACAGACCACGGATCCCGTCACCCCACTCTTTCTCTGCCCTGTAAAAAAAAAGATTTTTTTTTTCTTCTTACACATCAATACCACTGCCCTGATTAAATCTAATATAATCAGGTGGCTCATATATACGTAAATGTTATTACAGTGAGTGAAAAGTCCTGCCCAAGTAAAAGATGGGCTTTGAGGATGAAACAAATTACCTCTTATTAAATTACCAAATTATCAAATTATTGGAAAGTTTACTTTTCAACTTTATGTCAATAAGTAAAATTGCCCACATTTGAGCGTTTACTAAAATGTTTAAACCCTTTGTGAAACCTAATGCCGTCATGTTGATCTATAAGCCTAAAACCTCACATTTCCTGCAACAAAATTGAAAGTGAAAAACTTTTAGAGCACCTGGACACACTCACGGACGCACACACAGCACACAGCAGCTAATACTAAAGGCACTGAGCGAATCCAATCTCTTCAGGGGTTGCGCTCCACTCACCCTGCAAACTCGATATACTTGTAGATAGAGCCGGCAATCACCATGGCGACGATGGCGTAGTACCAGGAACAGAGGAACATCAGAGTGAGGCACAAGCTCATTCCCAAAAAGGACAGAGCCCTGCGTAAGGGACCAGACAGGACAGTTTAACGTAGGTTGCAAGTGACAAATGACTAGGGATGTCACAATTAATTGGTTATTCAATAATTTGAATAACTAAAAAAAATGAATAATGAATAAGTCGATTTCAGCTATCCATGGGTTTCAGAATGATTAATATAGGATCATTAGTTTATATTATATCTTTTGTATGGTCAAAAGTCCTCAAAATGGCACCTATAAACAGGAAATTTAAACCCATGAGTACACCAAAAACTGAAGCTAAAAGGAAAGTGTGTGTGTGTGTGTGTTTTATGTAGCATTAACTTGACTTTGTCATTGTGAAAATTTGATTTCATAAAGCTGGTCACATACTAGAGGAATTAAAGTGAATGAAGGATTTCACTGTGTTTTGGTCATGATGTCAATACGAGTGAATGTTCATAAAACTGTGATGTCCTAATTTGATGATCTAATAACTGTAACACTAAAATTTGATATTGAGACATCCCTAGAAATGTCTGGTCACAGGTGCACAGACCAGTGGTAGAATTTGAAGCGGGGCCTCCAGTTGGGCGTCCTCAGCAGGGTCTGGAGGGCACAGGCCAGGTTCACAAACATGTAGCACATCAGGAAGAACCTAAAAGGAGCAGGCATGGTAACAAAGAAGCAGATGTTGCAGTTACTTTTATCTCTAGAGGCACAAACAAATCTGTTGGTCAATGTTTAGTTTGTTTTATATTTTTGAAATAAATACCTTTTGAATGACCGCAAATTCAAATCTGGTCTTTTCTTTTTTTTCTTTTTTGTCTCAATAGAGTTTATCATAGCTGCTGATATTTATAAGCATTGGCAGAACAGACCAGCCCACTGGCCTTTCCTGTGACGAGTTAAATCTTGAGTCTTTAAAACTTGGCATTTGCATTGTTTCAGAAGTGGCAGGGGGCTGGCTGCTCTGATATCTGCCACTGCGGGGAGGGAAAGATGGAGGAGAAATAATGAGTGTGTTTGGGCGCTCACATGGAGAGAATGGGAGCCACCGAGTCCAGGGAGGCGATGAGGATGCCACTCTCACAAATACAAGCTGTCAGCAGCAGCGACCATGTGGGCTCGCCATTGGCCTTCCCGTGCCCAAAGATCTGCAACAACCACACAGACAATACTTTTCAAACAGGGCACTAACTTTGGCCTGAGACTACTAGACTAACATTAAGATTGTAGGTAATTCAATGAATTCAGTGTTTTCACCATTTTATCTAGCATTGTTTTCATGTTTATTTTCTGGTGAGTACACTTTACTCATATCAGTATCATATGAGTATTAAGTATTAGTGGTATGTGAGTGAGGCCTTTGGAGTGCTCCATGCAGAAAATCTTGTATTTTGTCTTATCTTACAAGAAACCTTATAATTATCAGTAAAACTTTAATAATGAGAAATAAGATAACATTCAGATTACTGGCAAAAGTGGTTTGGGAAAACATGTCTTATACAACTTTATGCAGAAAAAAATACATCAATTCATAGCATTGCATATATAATAAAATGAGTGAATTATTACACAAACTGACCCTCAGAGCGGGCACTATCCCGTCTTTGGCGATGGCCTGAAGTAGGCGGGGAGCTCCAGTCAAACTCTGAAGCCCTGCCCCACACGTTGAGAAGAACGAGCCAATCACAATGACCCATGGAGAGGGCCAAGCCAACGTACCAATCACCAAGTTCCCATGCACCCCCTCACCAAACCTAAAGCATAGGCGACAACAGTATGCTCCAGAAAAATCATCAGAAGCATTCAAGGTTATAGAAATAAATAAAAGGCTGCAACTTACTTGTCCCTAAGGACCACACCCTCGATGCAGGCACCGAAGAGGACCACACTGGACATGTCTGAGCAGTGTTAGTTAAGAAACATATAAATTTAAACTATGTGAAAAAGATTCGGGTCTATTTATTTGGCATATGTTTTACTCTGGATGTCCTTCTGTGCCCAACCATCCTGGTCTGGGGCAGGAATACACAAAACATAAGCTTGTGAACTAAATATATTGATGAACGTAAGGGTAAACTTCCCCATTTGAAAATAGACCTGCATAACATAATTATGTATAGTGATGGAGAAACAGCATCAGTAAATTGTGTTTAGAATAATACAGCAGAGTTCAATGACACTGCGACAAATATGGCAATGCTTTATTAACTTGCTGTTGCATAGGCAGCCCATTGATGTGATTAGAAGTCTTAATCAAATTGAAAATGGCTTCAATCTGATTACAGTGAGAAACACTGATGACATCTAAAATGGTTGCTAGTGCAAGAGACACATGTACTCACATACACTTAAAGAAAACGTGCCATATTATATTTGAGATGATATTAGGATAAGGTTTGTTGCTGTTTATCTTTGGATTTTCAGTAAGTTTACCATGAGAAGAACAGCATACCTTTGTATTGTAAGAATATATATATATTTAGCCCATGATCGAGACTTAACCTAATATAAGCTTTCATTATTCAGATAATTTATCCACCTTTGACCATGTTTAGACTAGTATTATGGAAGGGTTTTTCACATTTCACAATGTGCTGACCTTTAATTATGACGTTCCTAGCAACCCAATCAGAGTGGCTTTGTTATAGATGACACCACTGCAATGTTTCATCTGCAACTGCACTCAAGATGCTACAAAGGCTATCTGATTTTGTTTTTTAGTACATAAATGTACTAAAAATGAATGAAATAGAATGTTCAAAGTGCCATAGTTAGGGTATGATTAAGCAAAAATTGGGAATGCAACACTGCAACATTCTAAAGACTCAAGGTAGATTGCTGTTTTGAAGATATGCAAAACTGAATATTGGGTACATCATTTATAATAAAAATAAGACTCTCAAAATGCAGCAAAAATAGGTAGATAAAATATACATTTAACACAAATATGTTGATAGCTTCCACATAAAAGTATAAAGCGATATTTCTGTACTTTTGTGTGTAATTGTACAGTCTTTTCACAGTTACTGGATTCTTAAACCTCAACTTATACAGACTTAAGCACATTTCTGTTGGATTACTAAAAAAAAAAAGGGACAATAATTTCTTTGTTCCACCAGGGGGCAGTAGTGAAAGGATACAGACAGTGGAGGTGGTGGTAATGGCGGCGATGGTCCCGATGGGGATGGACTTCTGAGCATCACGCAGGTCTCCAGAGCGGTTAGAGCCGGCCATGATGCCTGCACAGTAACAGGTCAGGTTATGTCAACAGAGCAGCGCAGTCAGAATCAATTGGGAAAATCAAAGACACTGTTGTGCATATGTGTGGAGGATTAGAGTTGTACCTGTCACAGAGGGGAAGTAGATGCCCACCAACAGCGTGAAGAAGCTTGTGATGTCTGCCAGCACGTAGCGGTTTGAGCTAGTCAGGGGGTCGTCCGCATCCTCCGCTGACTCCATGTTCACACGGGCAATCAGGTCCCCCTTCTCATAGTAGGTGGGCAACAGGTTCTCTGAAAGTAATTATATAGAGAAGGAACATAAATTAACAATTGTGTAAACTTATTTTAAGATTATAATTTTACTTGATTACTTTTGTACTGTTGGGCTACGCTACATTTAAATTTTGAATAATAATACATAACGATGTATTACGTATACATGTATGTATGTAATAATA
The DNA here is from genome assembly GCA_000787095.1 of Periophthalmodon schlosseri. Lineage (NCBI taxonomy): Eukaryota > Metazoa > Chordata > Actinopteri > Gobiiformes > Gobiidae > Periophthalmodon > Periophthalmodon schlosseri. The sequence goes on along the minus strand of KN485393.1, from coordinate 19,878 downwards.
CATTAGATGTTTTGGTGCCAGTAGAGTAAAGTTTTTAGAAGAATACTGTTAACATTATAAAGGTCACTAATATTAAATTAAAAAAAAGATAATCTTTGCATTCAAATTCAACAAATGTCTGTTTTCACCTGAATAATTTTGTATCTAAGTATCTTAGTTTGTACCCAAGTGTATCTATCATGTTTTAATTATGCAATTTGACATATGACCACCTCCCTCACCCATCTCCAGGAAGCGCTCTTTCAAGTTTTTAAAGTCTGTCTATGGGTTTTAAAATTCAAAACAAAATATTCATCTTTTGAATGTAAAAATGTCCTCGAAATGTTGCACACAACAGGAAGTTGGAATCCATGAATACAACTTCCCCAGACATCTAGCTACTATCAAACTTTGACACTAGAAGAAGTGTGCAAAAACTTGTCAAACTTCTCCTATATACTATTTTGAGTTATAAAATGTGACATACCAATATCCAAAGACATTTGAAAAGCTAGGCATAAAGCATAATATGGGAACTTTGGTACAGATGTGAGCACTTCCCTCACATTCAGGATGAAAATAACAAGTTTTACTATAAATTTGAAAATAAACTGACCTGACAGAATGCCGCTGGTGATCCCCGGGATACCCTGGATCTGAGTGATGTTGTTGGCAGCGAAGTACTTGTCGCAGGTGGCGTTCAGGTAGGGCGAGTCACAGAACATCTGCCAGAGCTGTGTGGTCACCGTCCCATTGGCCGTCTCCAGTGTCTTAGCACACACGTCAAAGCCTTTCCACATCAGGGTGCGGTTCCCCAGCAGACACACTCTGCATTAACCAGTCACATGTTAGTCTTATTATGTTAATAACTTTGGAACAATAATTAATTATTTTCAGAAATACTTTTATTTCTAAATTTGAGACTTAATTAAATGATGGCTACAGCATTTTTGTCCTCACACATACCAATGTCTAATTTTGACGAAATTGGGGTGGAACGTCAAAAAACGATCATTACTAAATGCGTCATCTTTGAAGCAGCAGTGCAAAATGCCCATAGAGATACATCAGTTAAAACAATGTTAAAAAAAAAGTAAATATTTTTAAATATCCGCAGAACAACATAATAAGCTGGGTCACTGCTGGTAAGTACATTTCTCCCATAATATTGTCCGAATACTTTTGAACGAACACCAAGCTCAGTATTTAGCATCTTAAAATCTCCATTGGTTTTACCTTCACAGCCACCAGGTCACAGACGTCTTGCCTGTTGTCCTGTTTGTAACATTTCACTGACGTTTTGTGAGTGCACTTACGGGAAAACTGGTGGCTCGACGGCAGTCTTGATGACTCCAGCGTACACAGCCAGGATGGAGAGGATGACGCAGGCCAAGAAAACCAGGGCCAGCTTGTTGACGTACTTTACTCCAACAAATACTACAGTGGCCATGGAGGTCAAAAGGATGGTTCCATACACTCGCATGTTGTTGAGCAGGGCTGCCTCCGCCTCCGGCCCCTCTAGACCCTCCAGGGGGAAGATGGCAGCTTTTGGCACTATGTAGATCTGTAATGTACAAATGGGTTACTGAATTATGTGGGGTATAGGGTGGCCAAATGTCCCTCTTTTGGTTGCCCTGCACAGCCAGTTCATTTAATGGGTGCCACATGAATTAAAATAGTGATATAGTGACATAAATAAACATAAATTTTTCTTGCAACCACATATCAAAAGCCAGAAAAAGTGATTTTCTTCACTTTTTTGGCATTCTGGCTTTTGATATGTGGTGACCTATTACTATTCCAATTAGTGTGCATGTTATGATTGATATTTTAAGCAATAAATTATAAGGTAAATTAGATTAACTTTATCCAGTCAGGTCACCCTAGTCGGGAACTATTGCATTCTTCTAATAAAAGTTTGGTATGGTTTTGTAGTTGCTCAAGGGCAATTTGGGGTTGTTTTGAGAGTTGAAGATTGCCCATTCCTCATCACATGTTGGTATTGTACCTAGGGATAAGAACTGGCAGCTTTGGGCCTCAAAGCTGTTCCTCTAGCACACTGTTTCTTTAATAGATTCTGGTCTGGGGACAAGTAAACATCAACAGTAAAAGAAGGATCAAAATGGATGCAGCAACTGCAGCAACAATCTCACTGCAGCTACAATCGCACTGCACAAATTTGAAACTGAAAGTATCTGCATTTTAACAGTATATTTTATTTGCATAATATGCTACGGCATTGAGTTCAGAATGTCATGTTAATAGAAGAAAAGCTTGTACAAACGGAAGTACATATGTATTCTAAACTATTATATTGTATTATATCTTGTCACATTCACTGCTTATTGCTTATCACATCTGTACAACAAAGAAGATATTGAACCAAAAAATTATGGGATTATCAGATTACTTGATTCAAATTTTGTTTACAGAATACTGTCCCAGTTGGTCTTGTAATTTGTTAACATAAATATTTCTGTGATAAATGTTTAATTTTGTTACCTACTGGATTTATCCTGCTTGGATAACTTTGCCAAAAGGTATTTTCATGTACAATATGAAAATATGGCATTAGCATTTCTCCAGCGGAGCAGCACACAGCCTACTGAATGCTATTTAAATTCACGTTAATTAAAGAACTCAAGCATGGTAATAATATTTTTAATGAGGTGCCAATCTCTCACTTCTACTATGGCTAACGCTAAGAATATTCCTACCACATATAAAACGGGAAAGCCCTAATTAGCCCATCAGAAACTGTCATCATTTCAGATGATTCATGGCCCGCCTGTTACATAACCATGGGAGTTTCTGCCTTTTAATGATCAGCATGATAATGACTAGGTAGCAACATTTATTGACAAGCACCAGTGGACAGTGGTGTCTATGTTGTGGCTGGGCAGGCTAATGGGATGCTAAAAAGAGGCGTATCACTAGGCAAACAAATCACCGCAAACAATTCTCACTTCCTAAAATAGCAGCTCGGGCTTGTGTTCTTCGGTGGAAAGATTAAACGTATTCAAATGAGCCTTCACCAGATCCGCTCCTCACTATTCTTCTGAGATTTTTTCCTTACAATGGAAAACTAAGCCAGCATTGACCCAGAAGACAGAATTAAACTCTGGGTAGCCATTAGAGGAATCCAGAAGAGCATATATAGCAGAGGACTGTGCGTATCTTGACAACACTGAATTTAAACAATGCGTGTTTTTTGCTGACCATGTCTTGATCATCCACTATTGCAGTACCAGTGTAATTATCCAAGCAAAAGGACTGCACAATTAAGAGATAGGGAGTGATAAATATAATCAGTTTCATAAGAGGTACTGATAAAAATAAGATGAAAGAACATTGTGTGTACTGTACAAAACAGAGCAAGCTTCACTTAAGCCATTAATGATTAGACATAATGGCTAAACATAGAACAGACTATTACAGTGGGATGGCTTGGGCAGAGTTAGACTTCATGAAATAAAGTTAATGGACGGGAAGGGGCAGCAGAAAAATAGCTACTTAGTACTTAGACGCTGCACTGATCTATTCTCAGCAGACATCTGGCTTTGTTGTGTAGATACCTCTCTCCTGATTTTATCACTTTCACTGAACCATCTCCAACACAGCTGATAGTAAAATCAAAGCTAAAAAAATCTGCCATACCTTAAAACATAATCTTTCCCTCATTAGAAAGTGTTATATTTAAAGCTCAGGAAGAGCCGCGGTCATCCTTCACCAAGCTGAACATGATAAGTTGTAGGCTGTACAGCAGAGGCTTGGATATTTCCTATCTGCCTTTGTATTTATTTATTTATTTTGTACAGTAAACAATGCCCATATTTGTCTAATAGTAGCAACCCACATAGTACCTTACATTTTTATTGCATACAGAATTTTCAGTATAGTATCCCTCAAGACTACTATGTATGTAAGTCTCTTAAGGCTGCAACAAGTTAATCAATTAATAGCAACTAATCGATTATTGAAATTGTTGTCAACTATTTCAGTAGTCAAATAATCGTTAATCGTTAATAATTGTTGCAGCCCTAAAGCCTTGTAATGATTTTTTGTCTGTAGCTATGATCCATTTTTCATTTATCTTTATTTATACAGGGAGAGCCCAACGAGAGCACTCAGACTCTCCTTTTCATGAGCGACCTGTTCAAATACAGAAAATGACCATTAAGCCATGTACCATGATGGGATTGTGTGTTAATAATGCAAACCCGATATCTATACATGAGATACATCACAAAGAGTGCAGCAACTATCTTAGGACAAGAAATGACTGTAAAATGTTCATTGGCTATACATTGTACTATACTATAAAATGGCTACTTTGGAGACCAGACTTGGGACCATGGGGCTACTAATCTTCATTGATCTAAATCCAGGCGGGATTTTCCCCGTAAAGATCAGAGTTGTCTCTCACCAGGAGCAACTCGATGGCTCCCAGGATGTACATAGCACCGGCATAGGTGGTCCCCAGGTAGAAACAGATCCCCACTGCTCCTCCGAACTCAGGGCCCAGCGAGCGTGAGATCATGTAGTACGAGCCTCCCGCTACACAAACACAACAAACAGGAAGTCAGCACAGTGTAGTACTGTTGGCTAAACTGTGCTGGTGGTCGAAAGCAGGATAAAAGTATTTCCCAAAGTGTGCTGTGTTTCTGGTCTGGCATGGTAAAGAACTTGATTGTGGTTCTGGAAATAATCTGTCCCATACATTTTAATTAATTTGTGTGTTAATCAGTGAGTCCATAGCTTTTCATCATATATCATTTTGAATTGATAACTATTCTTCTAATTGTGAACTAACTTTTAACAGTAAGTGTGTTCCTTTTTTTCTTTTTGTCTTGAGTGCCCCCTAAGGTTTGTCTCACACTCCAGGTATCCCCTGTTTGCTTTAGAAATAGCTTGTCAGTTATTGCAATTATATCTTCTTGTTTTATGATATTGGTGTCCTAAAACATTTTTAAGGATGTACAATTTACTACAAAATAACTTTTTTTGTTTAAATTCAATTACTATTCATTTTCACTTTTTTTTTTTAATCTGAAACCATACCAAGTACCCCCTGATAAGTGGGAAACACTGGATGGAGAGATAGTACAGTCAGTGGCTGTGCACCATCTTTTTAATGGGCATACAATACCACCCTTCTGCACAAGCCTATAATTTCTACTCAGTGGGAAGTTCAGTAACCCTTAATACATAAACCAACAAAATTAACCATATAGTATGTTACACAACACAAGGAGGTGTAGCTTTGTGTTAGGGCAGCAATGATTAATTAGAACAACCGTGTCTAGTCGACTATTAAAATAATTTCGATAATTGCAATAGTCATCTGGACTATACAGACTTTATAACACATGCAAAAAGACGTTTCATCACAAAGGAGGTGACATTCTTAGATCAAAATGGCCAAATAGAATAAACAATGTTCATCAATAATAAGCTATTTGTAAATATTGTAGACACCTTCTGTCACCATAGTTCTTTATCTGGTTAAAAATATATTTTGTACAGTTGCAATAAATGTTTGACAGTCCTACTTTATGTAAATCTTATGTCATGTGAACAATCCCAGGCTAAATCTGTTGTAGCTTTTGGGCTCATGACGGGCTGTGCGAGTGTATGATGCCAAAAACAGACAGTGTAAGGGAGGAATCTGAAGCTCAAACAGAGAAGAAGACTGTGTGGTGCCAGCGTCTGCTCACCCACCTGGCACAACTCCATTGGTCGCAATGGCACTCATGGAGATGGCAGTCAGCATGGTCTGGAGAGGCAAAGAAAACAATAGAAGATTAGCCTACTGAACAGTAACACAAACAACAACAGTATAATAATCAACTCAAACCCGGAGATTCATTGTTTTTTTGTTTTTATTTATTTGGCTTCAGAAAGACTTGTAATATTTTTGTTGATTTGCCTGATAAGTTGAAGATGCACTTGTGATTTCCGTTAATATTTTATGGTTTCATTGTTATTTTAGTTAAGTAATTTTGTAACTCAACTGTCCATTGATTTGTATGTGAGACAAGGAATTCTCATAGAGACACCACTCTGTCTTCAGTGCGCTTCAGTGTAAATGTTCAGTGTGCTTGGTTGTTGATTAGATAAACAGTAGTGCCACTGGGCCAGCTTGAATGCTATCTCCAATATTGACTTGGGAGAATAATACACACTCACACACACAGAAATCCTGAGAAATATAAGGACGTGCCTGAATGGAGCTGACACACTGTAGACCTCAGAGCCCCAGAGCAGAACAGAGGAGACAGAGAACTGAAGCATGGCTCACAACAGCAGGAAGAGGCAGAAAAAGACACAGTGACGAACAGACAGGCAGAGGAGGAGGCCTTTACAAGTGCTCGCCCTGGATGCAAACCTTGGTGTATTTGGTATATTCATACAATTAAAGGGAGAGTATATGCATGTGCACCTAGTGGTTTAAAAATTTGCTACAATCACAATGAAACCTGGGTTGCCAGTGCCTTAACCTGCATACAGAGGACACATGCAAGTTTTTGTCATTCTCAGTATATGGGAAAGGTCTTGCCTCATGAGTGTTCATCTGGTTTAAACCCTGCAGGATCTGGTAACCCAAATGAGACACTCATGTGAGGCTCCTGCTGCTTTCTGATTGGATAATCATCTTGAATGGTGAATGTTAAAAATGGCACCTATAAACAGGAAGCTGAAACCTGTGAGTAGAATGTTGAGAACCCTCCTCACACAAACCTGAGCACTGGCTCAGCTGTTGTTAGCTCGGAGTCACATTGAAGGCATATACTATCAAACTCCAGTAATAAGAGAAGAGAGAAATTGAGTCTATAGCAGTAATTTTGATCATCTAATTGGACAAACATGTTCAGTGTCACCTTGGGGCACGGTGGACAAACCATAGACACTGATGTGTGTGAACAACAACTCCCCTCTCTAATGTGGTCATAATGAGATCCACCCAACAGCAGATAAGACTGTAATTATTTAAGTGTTTTATCTGATGAGAGCCATGCACACGCTGCCAGCCCATGGTCAGATGGCGTTAAGATTCTAGCAACAATCCAGTAGCCCTAAAACTGTCTCACAATGTTTTATTTTTTACACTTGGGTTCACGTTGTCCTAGTTTTATTTCTCTCATCAACCTCTAGCCGTCAGCACAGACAGGGGCATTGGCCATCATCATCAATCACTGCGTGCCACAAACACAGGGAGAGAGCCCATAGTATGTCGCACTCCAATAAGTTTCAACTCACCTCGGACCAAATTAGTGATGGGTTAATGAAGAGGTGCATGACAGCGTGGTGGCTGAGGGTCTTTTTGTGTGTAAGAATTCAGACACCTGGTTTGGTTATGGCACAGTAGGGATCGGCATATTCTTCCCACTGACCCACAGCCTGTGGCCTGTTTTACTGTCCCACTTTGAGGCTGTTCAGGTAAAGTAATGGAGTCTTTCAGAGTTTATGATGGAGGATAAAATGGGTTTATGTTGACACAGTGGCTCGAATAAAAAAAAAGTCAAACATGGCTCTATTCTAAGTGAAGCGTAGCCTTAGTGCAGAAATAAGCATAGTCATACATTTTTAAATCAAATAACTGCTAAACAGGTCAATCTTTCATTGTTCAAAATGAACTTTACTAAATTACTGTCAATTCAGAGATGTTTTTTATTCATTCAGTTGGATAATTGCGTTTTGATTAGGATTATGCAAATAAATAAATTACTTTTATATCATCTTTAAAGGACTATTCTGGCTGGCAATTGAGGTCCGCCCTTTGCTTGTCTCCATGAGATGTGATTGCTTTGTCTAGAATGTTCCAGATTATGGCATTAATGTTTTTATCGCTAAAATGATTTAAAGGCATGCATTCTTGCATACAGTGAACAAAGTCGTCTCTCCATAGATCTGACCTGTAACTTGGCCTAATGCCATGCTGTGAAATATGCGAGGTAAATCAATAACATTTTCATGGAAACAAGCAGGTGGTGGACTCTACACTACAAAAGTTCCATAGAGCACCTTTAAATAAAATGTTTTAATGAATTAAAGTTTGCTTGTCTGCTTTCACATTAGAGAGAGACAGTCGCTCCTATTAACTGTTGAAATAAAAAAAAAAAATCCAGTGCTACAGGTACATGAGCTCTAGGCACAATTCTTTTGTTAATTGCGCTATAAAGCCTCTGAAATGGGCCTGTACTTTGGGAAAGTGACCTTGTTGGACGGGTTGTGCGATGCTGCTGATGAATAAAAAACCTGGTTGCTCTATTGCTCCAGGTAGGACAATGCAGATGAGCAGACATTCAACTCGAGGACAAACTGGAACAAGAGGCTGTGCACGCTGTTGCACACGTACTCAAGTCAAACAACAGGGGGCACTAGACCGGTTCCAATGTCTTGTACAAAATTGAATGTGACCTTGAGAGACTGTGTGTATCGTCTATAATGTGTTTTTCAAGATAAACAATGGTAATACAACTAAACTAGTATTCTATTTATTTGGCGATATAGTGTAAGACATGAATGGGACTTTTTTGCACTATGTACTTATAAGGGTAAGCCACTTTATGGGCTCCATGGAAGTGATATTGCTTTGCCTGAAAGGTTCCACAGTATGGCGATCCAATTACAAGTTTTTTTATTGCCCAAAACATCTTCAAAAACATGCACTCTTACAGTGAGTGGGGTCATCTCTCCACAGATCTGACCTGTAACTCGGCCTGGTAGCATGACCTGCTTGTTTAATTTCATACTGTGGAGCATTTTAGGAAAAACTATAACATCTCCATAGTGACAAGAAGGTATCGCTCAGTAGTCATGTCATGTTTTAACCATCAAATTCATGTTGGACTATAATGCAATAATTCTCTTTCTAGAACTGCATGACTGACTCCGAGGAACACTTTTGGTCTCTTCCTTCAAATCCACAAAGTCTCACTTGGCCTCTGTTTGACCTTGGTGCTGAGTGGAAATTGCTTTTGACAGACACCGAGTTCTGTAGAAGCCCCAAGAGCACGTTTCATTAGCATGCTTCATTACACAAACGCAGAATACTTTTGTAGTACAACTTCATCAGTTCACGCATTATATAGAGGTACATCGCAAGCCTATTTTCAGTACGCTGTTTATCACTAAGAAATCCCTAAGGGTGTGTGGTACAAGCAACAGTGTCAGGTGAAGGGGAGTAAGGCGATTTTTAGTTTTTTTAAATAACAATGAGAATAAAAAGTCACAAAAAAGGACTAACCAGATGAGAGAGATGTCAGCAAAACAAAAATACAAATGGAGGTGCAAAGAATGAAACACAGAGGTTGAAAGAAAATAATGAGTCCAGCAAATTAAAAATGAGGAAATGAGGATGGGATGGGAGTGAGAAAAAGAGAGATGAATGAGAGAAAGTCATTGGTAGCATTTAAATTAGTCACGACAGAGGGCAGGCCACACTTTGCTTTTCTCAGCACCAGGATCCAACAACTGGAAGTTATAAGGAAGACCACACAGCAGATGCCCCATCCCAAATATTAAAGCTCATTTTATCTCCATCTGTGACAAGGCCGCATTTGTTATTTGTTCTAAAAATACATTCCGAGGCATGTTGGGTAAAGCACACTCCTCAGATGGGCGACCGCTCGCTGTGTATCGTTTCATGCTTAATGCGGTAATATGTCAGAGCTGAAACATACACAGGGACATTATTCATATCATAATGTCTCCAGAAAAGAGCTAGGAGTCTTGGTAATGTTCTGTCAAAATGCTGCATGACAGAGTAATAATGGTGCTAAGTGGTCGACTGCTACAGACAAGCAACTGTGATTGAGCATCTCAAGAAAAACTGACTCACGGTTTAAGGAATAAAACAGCCAGTCTCATTGTATCCATTTTTCAAATGGTTATTTTCCTCAAGAGTGATTTGCCCCTAAAAGTATCCAATGAATGCATGAAGTTAGATGTTAAATGCATAGTTAAAGAATGGAAATTTTCACTCCACTGCAGATGGGCCAACTGGAACGGGGCAGGAACACTGGACAACCACTGTAATGCGTTTAATCAGTTCTCCAAACCGTGTTGCTGGGGCAACCAGTCAGGGATAGTAGCCACGCCTGTGGCTTGATTTCTCAGGACCCTTGTCCAGATGGTGAAATAGGATCCAACCAGAAGTATCTGGACTCTGTTCATGATTCTTCCAGGACCCTTGTTAGGAGCATCTATAGCTGGAGGCGAAACTCCAGCTATAGATGCTCTATAGAGGGTTGGGGGGCATAGAAGTTATACAATGAGAACAATATAAATTCTGTATGTCTGACAGGTGTTGCAGTTACAAATGAAATATAAAATAATGCATGTTTTCTTCCTGATATTTCATCTTTGATAAAGCAGCATCTGCAAAGTTATACTTTTTTTTAATTAAATTGGTAAACTTTTCATATTTGCATCTTCATCTACAATCTGCCCATATCTCCTCTCTTATTTATAACACTGCCTAATACCCGCTTCAGGCCAGAGGAGCTGAAACATGCTTATTGCAGTGATTCCCTCACTTGTGGCTCCCTGATGATGTGAGTGAGGCAGCATCTCCGTATACATGTATGCAGCGAGACATGAGAATGAGTGTGAGTGGGGATGCACCCTGAGTCCCCTTAAGGCCCTTAGGTGTATGTGTTATGTAAGGAGCTCAGGAGGAGAGGGGAGGGGGGAGGTGGGGGTTTCACGCTCTGGCTTATCGCCCCGGGGCCCCGCTATGAGCTCTCTGTGACTGATAAGAGTGTGTGTGTGCGTGCGTGTGCCAACCAGACCGAAATAGAGTGACAAAATGAAGCGTGCAGAGCGGGGAGGGTAAGGGAGAGTACATGTTTGAACATGTGTAGCAGTGTCAGTGTCTGTGTGGGTTTGAGCGGCTGCCAACCCCACATCAACCTGTTCAGATGTCACCGACTTCAGAGCTCCTGCATATACCGCACTGCGCCTTTCTCTGCTATTTCTAGAACTAAAGACCAAATTGTGTTTCAGGAAATTATATTATTTTCTGTATATAAGCTTACTGAGAAAACTATCAGCAGTGACTTGGTTGATTAAATTAAAGGTGCACTATGTAACTTTTCAGGTGGAGGATCTGCTCCCTGCTTGTCTCCATGGAAGTGTTCACGCTTTTGCCCGAAATGTTCCACAGTATGTCATTAAGCTGATCTGTCTCAATGGCGCCACGCAGGTTACGCTACCAGGGTAAGTTACACATCAGAACTGTGTTAGAGGCCAGCCTCATAAAAACAATGCATGTTCTTCAATGCATCCCATACATTGGAACATTCCAGGCAAACCATGGAGACAAGCAAGTGGCGGAACCTCAACGATAAAGGTTACGTAGTGCACCTTTAATGTCAGAGTAAAAAAATGCACATCTTTGCATCTTCTGTAAGGTGGTATTAATTTACTTACTTGGATATTGTATTAATTTGCTTTTCTACTCTTCTTTGGATCCTGAAGGCCACTGCCTTAGCTTAGGGAGAGTGTGTTATAGCTTGGATTTGGAGAGGGCTGTTCTATAAATACACTGTGTGCTGGAGGAGAATCTAAGCTGCACAAACACACATACACCGGGCTACAGCGCAGTGTGGAAATGCCATACATTTGGAGAATTCAATAGGACACTGTTGTACCTTTAATTAAAATACCAATTCAACTTTAATACGCCACCATGTTCACTGTCTCCAGAAAGAAGCTTGTTCATATAGGCCACTGTCATGTCCTTACAACAGTAGCAACAAGAGGAGAGCTGCCACTTCTGTCTGCACAAAGTATGTAATATTCGCTAAGACAGAGGACAAATGCAGGAGAGTGTGTGAGGGTCCACTCCTGAACTAGGGTCATCCTGACACCACTACAGCTCAGGGACATTAATCAGAACCAGGGACATCACAATGTGTGTAGCCTCCATTTTGTTCATTGTGATGATAAAGAGAGCCTTTATCATCACAGGGGGAACAACAGGATTTGTAGCTACAGATAAACTAAAAATGGATCAGATAATAAAACCTTTAAAAAGGTACATTACTTCAGAGTCTGTTCTTTATGTCTAAGATCACTTACTGTGGTGCAGCACATGAAGACGATGATGAAGGTCCCAATGACTCCTCCAATGCCCACCAGCCAGGTCATCCTGAGGAAGAGGATGACTCCAAAGATATTCTGGATACATGGCAGGTACACCCCCATCAGAGTGCCAAGCTGCGGAGCCTACAGAAGAAAAGAAATAAAAAAAATTTACTGAACAAAAAATTACAAGGAAGGGCATGTTGAGTGAGAACAGAACCCAGAGATGAAGATGTGGAGGTTCTCTTTGGGAACTGATGACGATAGATATGATTAGGGATGAGTATATGGGAGGCCAGATCATAAATGCTTGAAGTCTTAGTTTCCATATTTTCTTCCAATATAGACACTGGTTTATTGAAACAAGTAAAATGTAATTAACTTAAACTGTATTTGGTCAAGACATAAGTTGCTTGTTTTTTAACTTCTTGTATTCTTGAGTGTTTAAGGTTCACATTTCAGAATAGGGAGCTGCTCAGCCAAGTGTCATGTGCCTGTTTGCGCTGAGGCTGAGAGCAGATGTGCACAATTTGCTCTGTGCCAGTTACTTTGAGTTTCAATAAAAGCAACACAAACACAGGTCCCCCATTGTGCATGGAGGGAGGCAAATGATCTGATGCCATTTTTGTGGTATACCTGTGTGAATTATTCAGTGCAGTTCAAACAACAGAAAATGCACTGCAGATGGTCATAACTCATTGCATGGAACAAATGGCCCTGGATGCTGTAGATTTGGTGGCACTTTATTACAACCTTTTATTGCTAACTTTTGCTAGACTAAGGCTATGAAAATAGGGTTTTCAGTTTATTGCAGTTAGTGACCGTTATCACATAAAATGATTAAGTAGACCTTCAAAATGATATTTTACTATCATTTGAAAGAAATTAGGATACAGGCAAGCCAACATTCACAATGAGGATATCCACATGCAATAAATTGTCCTGTAATACAATGCTGAGATGTTATGATAAACAAAATTAAGCTTAAGTTGTTCAGATTTAGGCAAGTTACAGTTCTGCTTCCAGTTGTATTTTGATTTCTCACACAGGAAATTCTGTAAATAATTGAAGAGCTGGACATGGTGAGGCAGCCACTGGAGTAATGTGCCATTTTCTCCTTTTTGAGCTCATTTGATGCAGTGCTCTGGTTGAGTGGTGGGTGAATGGGGTTTATCTGTGTCACAGTCACATTCAAAGCCCTCCCCACTGAAGCATACTATTCCCTTGAGAGTTCCTGGTTAATTCATGGGAATCACTCAAGATGGTGTTTACCTTATATCCAGCATCTATTTACAGGAGATGTATGTTATGGCTGTTTCTAATCTGAAGGACACATAGAATGACCCTGTGTAAAAGAACTATGCTGTATTCACTCTCCACACAAGGACACCTGGGTCAATGAAGGACAATTATGTCCCATTATGAGTTATGATATCCAGCTGTGGCCCACTATACAAAGAGAAAGAGAGCGGACTTCAACTGACATGTCATTGCATCACACACACACACACGTTTTCTATGAAGATGGACGGTTACAGACTAGTGCTTAGTGAAGCTAAACTGACCATGTAGGAGAGTGTTTTTCAATAATTTTTCAGTCTCAGCACACGTTTTTGTTGAAAATATTCCATGGCGCACCACTCACTAAAATGTTATCAAATCACAAACAGCTACCAACAAAAGTGCTTTTTAATGTAGCCCATATTCTCCATATCCATGCCATTGTGTATTGTTCATTAAATGTGTCAATTATTTTATATTCTTTTTCAGATCAGAAGTTTGCATGAAACACTCAGTTAGCTCAAACTGAACATTATTTTAAGACACCAGCGAATACCCAAAGGCACACTAGTGTTCCACGGCATACTGGTTGAAAAAGGGTGAACGGTCATCAGAGTGTCTTTCCCTCTACCAGCCTTACATGACCTGCAGGTGAATCATGCCTGAGGCTCATTGTTGCAAAAGAAAAACACATCTGCTCCTGTAGTAGTAGTAGTAGCAGCAGTAGTAGTAGCAGTAGTAGCACCAGTAGTAGTAGTAGTAGTGCAAATTATATTGTATCTCATTAGTGTGTATTTCAATATAATAAACACTTCCTATCAGTGGCGGGCCGTGCATTTCACCCTTGGACCTTCAGTGACGTACCATTTATACATTACAACATCACCTCAATATAGGCTAGTCAAGCAACACTTAATTTCAGGAGCATTTAAAACCAATAAGCTGCAAGAGTAAGAGAGTAAGTTCACAGATACTGTCAAAATTTAAAACAAAAATGCAATTTAAAGATGCCAAACAAAAGGCCACCAAAATGACGCTATGTGAGCTTAAACAAGTCTGTCCAATAAATTGCGCAATGTCGCCGTTTCATATAAGACACCAACCAGACGATAACAAAACAAACTATTCTTTGAATATAAACTAAACAGATCATTTACATTATACAACAGCAAATAACTGAAACTGTGGCGCAGCTGAGATTGAACAAACTTTAGTGCAGTTTTAACTGAGGTGACTTCAATGCGCCATGTTATTAACATAATAAACTCACTTTTTCATCGTGGAGCTCCGTCTCCCTGTGTTCGCTGAGCTGCAGGTCCACTCGAGTATCTCTAAACGTTTTTTAAACGCACCGTAGCTTGTAAGTGCCCAGCCGTGCAACAACAGTACAATTTGCAGCATTTCTCTGAAGCTGTGAGCCACGGGTACCGTTCATAGTTGCT
>KN485390.1:9723-40827 GCA_000787095.1 Periophthalmodon schlosseri | reverse complement strand
AGCTCACAAGAATCAATTTTGCGCAATGTAGGACTTTAAATCATCATTTAAAACTACAAAACTCAACTCCAAAACGTGTCACCGTCTCCTCTACGTTTTGTCTGCACGAAGAGAGCCTGAAGTCAACGCGGCGCATATGGGGGAGAGCTTTTATTATTTATCAGCGCGGGTCTAAAAATAGCTGCGCTCCAGTGTAGGCGACAGGGGTTTCCGGGCTGGAATATGGGCAGGTTTCCCCCGGCACCTGGGGGTCACCCGGCGGGGGGGAGACCCAGGACAGAGCCACTGCGACGGAGAATTCATCACCAGCGCACTGACGGTAATTACCCACAGACACACGCTGGGAGCAGGTGGAGCGCGCGCACACACACACACACACACACAAACGCCATTTTGTTCACAGATGTGCATCAAAGAGCAGTCATTATGGGATATTACTGTAATGGTGATGCGGATTACGTATAGGAAAAACGCAGTATTTAAAGTGGATTCCGACTGGTGCTAACCGGTTTAAAACTGGTAATCTTATTAGTATGAATCTTGAAATCCATGATATTGCCAGAACAAAATCTAATCTATAAACTGGACTAAACACAGATTACAGGGATGTAAGTAGAGACGTGTTCTACAGTATTATCACTTAAAGGTCCTATATTACGCAGAATGGACTGTTGTGAGCTTTTAGACGTGAAAGAATGTTATTCCCTCATCAAAAACACACCCAGAGTTGTGTTTTATTTCATTCCCACACGTCTGAGTAGCCCTTTATCTTTAGGCTGTCTACGTCTCCAAAGCTCAAAATGCTCTGTTCCACCTTGTGATGTCATGAAGCGGTAGTTTTCAAGTTAACAGCTCCTTTTACCTTAAGTTCAGTAGAGATTGGCAATTCCAAGTGATTCCAGTGAATATGGGCCCTTTAAGATGCTGTGTTTCTTTTGACGTGTGAGGTAATATTAATTCTCAAGCAGCAATTGTACATTTTTAAAAGATTAATAATAATCTGTGTTAAAAATGCCATATCCACATTGTTAGGTCCCAAATAAAACCAATTTTACAGGTTTAAAAGGACTGATTGACAACCTACAGAAAAATACAGTGACGTTTAAAACCCCACTGTGTAACATTTTAACTAATACATTTGTATAAACTTAAAAAACAAGCCTGTTGTTTACACTGAAGTTATTTATGGGGTTATGGAATGGGCTCTTGCACCTTTTGTATTGCACTTTACATCAAAACTTTCGTTATTTTCTATGATAATAACAGTACAATTTTGAATCTTTGGCTAATAAAAGAATAAATAAATATGAGTTCTGTGAGAAATTAGCAAGTTAGCCAAGACCCAATCGTGTTGCTATAGTCAACAATGACAAATAGAGATTTTTATGGAGTTTTATGAGTGGGTGTAGCTCTCTGCGCATTTTTCATTTATCTTTATTTGCACAGGGAGAGACCAATGAGAGCAGAGGCGGCGCCAGGGAGGGGGCTTTAGGGGGCCCTAGCCTTCCCAAGAATGGCCAGTGCTCCCCCATAGCTCCCCAAAAGATTTTTACCCCACTTTCATAGCGCATCCAGTCTCGACTAAAAATGTTCAAATGGCAACCGCAGAGTGTTCAAAATGAGACAACAATAAAAACACAATTCCAAATTAGTTTTCATAAATCAGTACAGGGGCTAACTACATTTAAACTTGCGTAAAACAGCGACGCAAACATGTTAGAGGAAGGATCCATTTAAGACTCTTCAAGCGCCCCCACTGAAGAACTTAGCACCCCCATAGCTCCAACCAAACATTTCATGAGCGCACTGTTAAAATACAGGACAATACAAACAAAGCAAAAAACAACATAGGCCCATTTGAAATATTAAAAACAGGAGCAGGTGTGATATAAATGTTTAACACCAGATTATTAAAGTGCATTAGTGGCGCCAATGTCTCCAGTTTTGCTTGTCCTTGAACAAGAGATACAGGGTAGCAGGGTTTCCAGGCTGGATCATGAACTAACAGCACAATTATAACAAAACATATTTTCGACGTAATTTCAAAACCATTTTAAACTCAGATCTTAGCAACTATTTCACTTGAAGCAAGCCAAAATAGACGATTCGCAGAAATGACTGAATGAAGATGCTACGCGTGCGGCTCGCCCCCCCCCCCCTCCTCATTCATGTTGCGGTTTAAAGCTTGTGAATGCCTGCCTCTGCACCACCCTCTCTCCCCTCCTCCGCCCCTCCATCCCCGGCACATGTATGTTCCTCCGAGCGCTGCTTCATTCACGGGTTTGCTTCATTGACAGAGTTGGGCACGTGGCGTGAGGCGTGTGAGCGTTGCCATGGCGCTGCAGTGAGGGTGTATGCGGTACACTGGGTCTGCAGCAGTCTACACCAGTGCTTCTCAACCTTTTGTCTCACACTCTACCCCCTTTATCTTTTGTAGTTCTAAAATTGTTTATTAATTTAGCCAATTGTAACTATTGCATTTTCTTATTTTAATGATAATTACGTTAAAATAATCGTACAGAAACATTATTAAAGGGCCCATATGACGCTGTTTTCTGAGCTATGTTCTAATGTTGCTTCCTCATCAAAAACATACATGGAGTTGTGTTTTGTTTCATTCACACGTTTAAGGCACAAACCCTGCATATTTAGGCTGAGTTCTTCTCTCAGACTGAAAACACTCTGTTCCACCTTGTGATGTCATGTGGTAATACAGGAAGTGCTCCGCTGTGTTTTTAAACTCCATACACATTCACTAGAATTATTTGGATAATTTCAGCCCTGGAATTGCTAATATGTACTGAACTAAAGGTAAAAAGTAGCTGTTAACTTGAAACTACCACTTTATGACATCATAAGGTGGAACAGAGCATTGTGAGCTTTGAAGATGTAGACAGACTAATAATAAAGAATTATTCAAACATGTGTGAATGAAACAAAACACAACTCCAGGTACGTTTTTGATGAGGGAGCTACATTATAACATGGCTTAAGGCTCACAAGAGTCAATTTGGCGTAATATAGGACCTTTAAAGAGCATTTTAAGATTCAAATACGATTCAGTTCCATCCATCTTTTAAATCTGAAACAATTCCAAGTACCAGACCAGTGTTGGTGTTGTACTCCAAGTTGAGAAACACTGGTCTTCACCCGTATAAACCTTCACACGTGCTCACAGCAGCCTGGGGATAACCAGACTGCATAGGAAATATGTAATGTTAACATGAATGCATTTTGGAATAACGTTACATTTTATGGGAAACTTAAAATTGTTGGTATGTGCTGTACTTTACCATTGTTGCAACGCCAAGCCCAATGAGAGTACCAGACACTCTTTTTCACAATACAACCAAAAACAACAACACATATCTGCATTTAAAACATTAAAAACAGGAGCAGGTGTGAGTATAAATGTTTATCACCAGATTATTAAAGTGCATTAGTGGCTCCAGTGTGTCCAGTTTTGCATGTCCTTGAAATGTATCCCATTTTTAGGAAGCAAAATAACTGAAAGCTTTTTTCCCATTTCAGTTCTAGTGCGGCCAGTTTTTAGACCCAGACAATCGTGAGATCTTGTATTAAAAGTTTCCATATCAAAGTTCAACAAACAAGTGAGATATTCAGGCAGTTTATCACTGTAGTCCCTTATAAAGAAACGGTTAGTAACACTATACGTTTAATTTATTGTCAGTGGCCATTCGATGCAGTTATTTCCATGAATGGAATGAATCTATGTATTTTTTCATTCAATTAAAAATGAAGTTAAAACAAAACATTTAACTTCTGTCGTAAAGTTCTAATGAAAGACAGAGGTGGGATTTAATATGTTTGCTTCCTCCCACTCCTTTTTGAGCTTAAAGCAGACCTGTTCTACAAAATCGACTTTTCAGAGCTTTTAACCATGTTACAGTTGTTTCCCTTCTCATTTACCCTCTACAAGTTGTATTTGGAGTGATTCATGCATGTTTGATACTTTCAAGACGCCATATTGCCCATCAACCCCTGTTTTCACCGCCAAAGGCAAACTCCCACTGCCCTGTATTTACTATGTTCTGCAATTTGATTTTCTTAATCAGTGATACGTGTAGGATTCAGCAGCGTCACATAGTTATTTAGATACAAATGAAAAAAAATCCGCTTCTCGTTAGTGTGATGTGCAGCTATCCATAGGAGGGACCGAGAGCATGCGGCGCTTTGTTGTGATGGAGTTGCAGTTTTCTAACACGGAAGTCAGCTGACTAGTTTCTTTTATTAAGTTGTTTTAGATGAATATTCCTTTTTAAAGTGCGCAGTTTATAACATAATGATCCACGGGTGATTATAACTATATAGCAGCACAATAGGTCTTCTTTAAATAAGAAAAAGATAAGTGAAATGTATATTTAGTGCACTGGATACATGTGTACTTAGTTTCTTCTTGTGTTTGTTAATCTGTTCAAAATAAATAACTAAATGAAAAATGAAATAAATAGATGACGTAGCTCGTTCGTGCAAAATGTCACTGTACGGGGATGAACGCGTTTGGACAAAGGCACATTTTTGGAGTCGAGCCTCGAGGGGGCTATGGTCAGCAGTTCACCTAATGTCAATAAAAAGTCAATTCTCCGGTGAGGATAACTGAGATAAGATGTTCAGAGGATGAAAGACTCGCCCTCTGCTGGAGCACTGAGGAGTGAGGCAGTTTGAATGAGGCTAATAACAATCACTGTTAACCTCAAAGTTGGTTTCCAGAAAAATGCAACGTACTGAAGGCAGTTCCAGAGGAGCACTTTGTGGACCATAACATAATGTGACTCAGTGGTGACCAAGTATTTGAGCTCAGAGTGACCAAGTATTTGAGCTCAGAGCTCACCGCGGTGCACAATGGGAGCTGACGTCATCGTAATGATCATCACAAGAAAGAGCCACGGAGCGGTCGGTCGCCCCTATGGATAGCTGCAGATCACACTAGTGAGCAGAAGGTTTTTTTTCATTTGTACCGCGCCCCCTATGGATAGCTGCACATCACATTAGCGAGCAGCCCATTTTTTTTCATTTGTACCAAAATGACGCAACGCTGCCGAATCCTACGAGTATCACCGATTAAGAAAATTAAACTGGAGAATGAAGTAAGTACAGAATGGTGGGCGTGTACCTGCGGCGGTGAAAACAGGAGTTGATCGGCAATGTGGCATCTGGAAAGTAAGCCATTAAAGATTCCTCAAACATGCACAAATCACTCTAAAAACAACTCAGAGAGGCTAAATGAAAAGGAAAACAACTACAATTGCAGAATAGGTCTGATTTAAAACAGGATATTTAAGTTAACTGTAATTAATTTCTTTCCCAGTTCAGAAATGATTCTCCAGTCACATGACCTCACTTTTCTCACACTCTGAGGGCTCTTACTGCAGCGCTCAAAGGTAGAAGCTAAAGCTAATCCTGCTGTGTGTGCTGGGCCTTAAACAGGAGGAGGGCCCCCAAACAGACAGAGGGCTGTGCACAGATAACATCAGGGCTTTTTCATTACGCCGCTCTATCACTGCGCTACAATCATTTCTAATGCACTCCGCTCCGTCTCAATCAGACAAACTGTTTATCCCCTCTCCCCCTCTCCCCTGTCCACCATTTTGAGGCTCTGTTCAACACTGGCTCTGGAGTACCACTGTGAACATTCTACACACACCTTCAGTGCCATTAGGAGCAGGTTTATGTGAAGGTAAAGGCTGGTTACTTCAGTTACAGTTGATGATCTGTTCATGTGTCATTTTGGGGAATGACATGGGGATGAAGTTTCACATCTGCCATTTACTGGTGAAGAAAATTCAAATAAACTTATGGATGGTAGTTGTAAACAATGAGAACAAGCAAAAGCACTGCAGGGTTGAAGGGACTATCTGGGAATCTAGAAATATCTTTAAGTCAATGTATGTTGTACAATGAGGAAAAGAAATACAAGCTGGTGACATGTAGTTTATGGAGAGTCTTACATGCAAAACTGCACAACTGAGACAATGACTTTGTCTACAATGATTTATTTATGCAGGGATTTATGGCGACTTATAGGCCAGGGAGCACTCTGGACTTTCACTCCCAAGGTTCAGTTCACCAGGTGCATGTCTGGATGATAAGTATACACCACACATACAAGGTCTGTACCTTGGTCTTCAATACAGGAACAGTAACAGGCCATTGTTCCATTTCAGTTAGGGCTGGGCAATATGGGAAAAGGAATCATGACTTTTTCCCATATTGATGGATTTTTTTTCCATCTTATTGAAAACAGGTGGACTTCAGGGATAGAGAGCAGGGTGTCAGGATCACTACAGCAGATACACATGCACGCACATGCTACACATAGACTGTATAAAGAAGTGGACTAAGGGAGTGTGACGTCACCCATAGCGTTCGGCTCCAGTCAGATGAAGCTCATCGGGGCTAGCGGTTATAGCGGCGAATTTGGAGCCGAGTTCCATATTTGGAATTCCGACTGTGAGTATCGTAGCAACCAAAGAGCCAATCCGGAGCGAGGCTGTTGAAGAGAACGCCCCTTCCCCCCTGCACGGCTGGTTTAGCAGGAACTGGGCATTAAGCAACGCTGTCAGTCAAACCTGTTGCTAACGCTAATGGGAGCAAACTTGGGGAAAGACGGCGCCTGATTTGTCTGTTATTAATGTTCATATATATCAAGTTCTAGACACAATAGCAAAATAAAAACAGAATCATGTAGAGCGAGTCAATACAAACATTTTAAGCCTGACAGCAGCATTTACGGGGTGACAGTTTTCCAATGTAAAGTGAATTGGAGCTGGAGTCAAAGGAGCCGGAACCGCGCTCATGGTCACTTCTTATTTGGAACGCGGTGGCTAGCAGGTTAGCTATGTCCATTTATATGTACGGCCTGTGTTGCTACCTCTATCAGCAGAAACACACGTGATGTCCCTGCGCTAAACTAGGTCTTAAATTTCACCCATAAATGGTGAGAAAATAGTTGTTTACTTTCCGTAACTTGGATTATAATGATAAAAAGCACCAGAGCTCTCACCTAAACAAGAGAGCGGTGGCTCCTCTCTAGTAGCACACGACTGTTGGATTTTTGGCACAGCTCTACTTTCATTCATCATGTAACACTTTAATTTTATTTTTGTGTAAGTCATTCTTAAAACCATTCTTTGTAAATGATTGTTTTTACTCTTCCTTGCGCATGCTAGTTTAGGGAATCCTGTTAGCTGACGTGATCAAGTATGACCATAGATACATCTTTAGAGCGACATCCCACTACACATTCCTCTTCAGTAAAATAATGGCCATACCACCTTGACCCACACTGCCAGCTCAGTCCTTGTTATCTTGGCCTACGTCATCAGAGGTATAATACTCCCTACAGCCGAAGCATAGCCAGACTGGACTACACTAGACTGGAATAAACAACACTATCGCAGTGTGTTTGAGGGTTCTGGGTCCTGTACTGATGTAAATAAACTTCTCCTGCGTTTGAAGTCCAGTCTCATGTCTCTTCTTCCAATTTCCAGGCTACTTCAATTTATTCTGCAACAGTGCCTGGTCAGTACTTGGATGGGCAGCAACTTGGAATACCAGGTGCCACAGTGGGGCAGCAGCGGCTCTGGTGCAAACTGCTGTTGTGTCCTTAGGCAAGACACTTTATCCACCTTGCCTAATATGAATTTGTTTGTGTAGGTGGTGGTCAGAGGGACCAGTTGGGATCCCCACTTACCATCACTGTGCAGAGTGAATAAATAATGAGAGTCTTGAAATCAATGGTGGAACGCAATAAAGTAAAAGTTGTAAAGTACCGTATGGTACAAATTTTAGGCATCTGTACTTTACTTAAGTGAATTTTAACTTTTTACTTGGTTTGGGAGCAGGTATCTGTACTTTCTACTGCACTACATTTTTAAACAGGACTGAAAAATAAAAAATATTTTTTAATTATTGTCTGAGACCTGCTGAAAAAGGCTGGGGACTTATATTTAACATGTTCATAATATGAGCAAACATAATGTACAAAGAAAAAGTTTAAAAAAAAAAAATTCTATTTAAAACTTGATTTTAAATAGAATGAGATTATGGAGGGTCCTCCAACTACTGTCTCCATGGAGATGGCATTGCTTTCCCTGGAATGTTGTCTTTCATTCTTCTATAGACTTTCTAAATGGTTGTAATGCAAAAGTGCTCCTTCATGTTTTTAAAGTTCAAGCACTTTCAGACTCATTCATCAATATATCAACCTAAATCCTAATATAACGCTATGTAATATCACATAAATCAATTCGTTTCTGTTGAACAAAATTCAGCACAAATCTTTATTCAAACTTTTTACTTGAGTCTGTTTTTGCTCCAGTATCTGTACTTTCACTTAAGCAACAAAATTGAGTACGGTACTTCTTCCACCACTGCTTGAAATGCACTATGTAAATCCAATCCATTATTATTATTATCAAAATGTAATTAAAATTTTCCAAGGACGTGGGCAGATCTACATCAAGTACAACTGCATTCTTGTTTGACCTTCCCAGACGCTGCCCACGTTTGACCGGGTAAAACGCAAAACAAACGATAGGAAAATTTGGAACGTGAGCCCATATTCCCATTACTTCCAAGATTCCTGTCCCAATCGTGTATCTCTTATGTGCCCTCCATATTCCTCATGTTAATTCAGGTACCTCATTTGGGATGCCGCTGTGGGAAAACCGCGAGCACAGACACAGTCCTAATTAAGAAATTAAAGCAGCTTTGGTTTCATTTGTAATGCGGTCCACTCGAGACTACCTTGAATTAGCTGCGCTTCCGGGATCAGCGCACGCCATTTCTCTTACACTTAAACAGGGCCAAAACACTGATAATAGCCATAATATTTCCACCTTTTCAAGGCCGTGGTGACATTCAGACGTGTCCTGGGGTGGTGTAGTCACAAAACGTGTAGACAATAGCTCTAAGGATTGAGCGTTTGTGCGTTTTCAGGCATAAATGTCGACATCAGCACATTTAAGGGCAGAGGGCGCTATGGTAATCTGTCAGCACAGGTAGTGTCCTTCGATGTGCTCTTAAGGGTTAAGGGTTGTAATTTTGCTATGGGTTACTGTAAAATCCATACCGCGGTGTTTACGTCACGTTTCATACGGGAAAATAAAGCATAGGAAAACCTGCAGCAGAGTGGAGTAACTTAGAAATGAATAATTAGTGGAACAGCTTCATGATGATGCTTCAAGACGCTAACAGATGTATGTGTGGAAATTAACCACGGAAATGACATCTACTGGCAGCAGTGGGAATGAGCCATTGTGAAGAAACAAAAACTAGCCATTTAAAACAGAGCTATTCTGCAAAATCAACTTTTTAGAGCGTTTAACCATGTTATAGTTGTTTCCCCTCACTCAAAGTTGTATTTGGAGTGGTTCGTGCATGTTTGAGCAATCTTTAATCACTTATTTTCAAGACGCCACATTGCCGATCAGTCCCTGTTTTTACCTCCACTGGCGCATGCCCACTGCTCTGAGGTTATTTTCTCCTCCAGTTTTATTTTCTTAATCCATGATACGCATAGGAATCGGCAGCGTCGCGTAGTCATTTTGGTACAAATAAAAAAAAAATCTGCTACTCACTAGTGTGATCTGCAGCTGTCCATCGGAGGAGCCGACTCTTGACGTGATGATGACGTTTACTTTGACGTCAGCTCCCACTGGGCACCTCAGTTTTCTAACGTGGAAGTTAGTGGACTTTGTTTCTTTTATTAAGTTGTTTTAGATTAATACTACGATTTTAAAACGTGCAGATTATAACATAATGATCCACAGGTGTCATAGTTTATAACTATAGAGCAGACACAAGCACAGTGTCTTCTTTAAGCAATTTGAACTTCATGCTAATATGAGCACCGTTGTAATTAACGCAATTTGACGGCAGAAATGCTCAGAAAGAGTCTCCGGTGATGATTTATGGGGTATGGAATTCGATCTCTCTTTCTACACATCAATTGGAGGAAATCTGAAACAATAATTTCAGTCATTCTGAGGCTCAAAGCAAGATGACTTCATAAACAGGATTAAATGCCTGATTTTTTCAAAAACGTGAAAAATAGAACAGTTTGCAGTGGTTTAAAGTTATTCCTCATTTAGACATTCCAAGCATCCTAATTATTCACCGCAATCAGATCAGAGCGGAGGTTTGCCGTCATGAGAAAGCTAAGTCACTGTTGTATTTGAGCGTAAAGTTACTTGTTGAAATAATGCTAAGAAATATTAGCTGATAGCATTGAAATTGGTTAGCTGTGTAGTAAACGCATCCAAATGATCGGAACACGTTTGATGGAAGTTTATACAGTCTAAAAACATAGAGGAACATTTTTGAATTACCTAGTTTGTTTTTGTTTTGTTTTGTTTTTTTAATTATAGGTCCTATATTTCGTGAAACTGACTCTTGTGAGCTTTTAGCCGTTAGAATGTTGTTACCTCATCAAAAACATACGCAGAGTTGTGTTTTGTTTCATTCACACGTGTTTTCTGTTGAACTCACTCGGTGTACTATGTGTGAATGTAGCAAAACACAACTCCAGGTATGTTTGTGATGAGGAGACAGCATTATATCAGGTAATATAGGCAATTTAACCATTTGCAAAACCAGGCAAAAGCTGCTCAGTATCCTTCCTCTTAGACCTGTCTCACAGCCCACTGTCTCCCTATGGAACGGCCTCTGTCTAAATGCAGCCATGTTTTGTTCCGATTTCTCTGCTCTCCGGGGATCAGGATATGATTTCACACAACATTAAGTGGCCTGGATCCAAGGGGACTAGTGGAGGTGCTGGTGGTGCTGGTGCAGTGATCTGGACTAATTAAGCCCCTCACCCCCAGAAGGACTATGACTTTGAGTGGCCATTGAAGGGCAAGGAGCACTCATCCAACAGCCATAAGGATTCAGCTGTTCCAAGCGTGTGTGTTAAACCTGCTTAGACCTGACATACAGAAACTGCTGGTTCCTTAACGTGAACGGCTGGAAACAGATCTCATTTTTTCAAATATTTTTCTTTCAAATTTGTTTACACTGGTTAACTCTGAACTGAACCGTCACTAGAATCAGCACAGAAGCAGAGCAAGCGACACAAGTGAGAACTTTGAGCACAAAAAACATATTTGACATAATAATAACAGTCTTTGAAGTGAACCGATCTAAAAGATTCGGATCCCATAAAAGAGCTGAAAGTCCCATCACTAGAATACATTATTTATGTAAATTTATTTTTAATTTAAATTTTTTTACCCCTTTTCGTTACTGGTGTTTTATAAGTTTAATTCATTGCTTTGCTCACCTGTAACTAGTGGTGGAAAGAATACTAAAAATTTGCACTGTGTAAAAACGCACCTACATGGCAAATAATGTACTCAACTATGAGTACAGGTACTGCTGTCAAATTAGTACTTAAAAAAGTTAAAGTCACTTTGAAAATAGTACTCAAAGTACTAGTTACTTAGTACTTACTTACTTTAGAACATGCTTTTATTGATATTTTGCAGTGACATCACTCTGGGGGTGTTCTACATGTATCTCTATGGTGGAATGTTCCGCAGTTACCACTATCTTTTAACTGAAAACTCAAGAAAAAATTCAAAATGGATTTAAACAACACATTTTGATCAATACGAGCGTTCATGGTCCTTTTTTAGTGTTTGGTGACCCAACAAAACCCAACAAAAAGGTGAGAGCGACTAACTGAAAAACTGTTGGCTAATGCTAGGTAGCTTGTGACTAGCGTTTGAGAGGGACTTGTTTAACAGCACAAATCAGCTCACCCATTGCAATTCCAACTAAGTCAGTTTTTTCTGGTCAGATTTTGTTAAAATAAAGCTCAGGTTAAAGTCTAACAAGCCTCAGATAGAGCAGTGCTTATAGTTAGCATCACACCCCCAGGCAATGTTCATGACATCAGCTGCAAAGTATCAATACAAACCTTGATCAGTCAAGTTTTGTTAAAGTGATTTGAGTCATTTTAAACAGCAATCTGCATATTCCTGAAACATTATTCCTGGAGAGCGCTGTATTAAATAACCTCAGAGAGCTGCCATTTTTGCTGCCAAATGCCAAATGGTGTGTTCTGACTTCCACCATCTTAGGAAGGACAATGTACGCTCGTCCCATCATAAAACCACTCTCTTTGGACCAGACCCATTACTCTGCTCTGAACACCCAGGCGTCACTAGTGGAGTGAGTTAACCCCGCCCGTCAGCCGCGTGGAGGTGTGCAGAACAAACGGCTACATTAAGGCATTGGAGTGGAGAACATTATTATGGGGAGTCCTTGTGGGATGAGCATAAAACCCCGGCGTACTACATCCATGCACTTACAGTCAGTCCACCAGGAGGCAAGCTGACGTCTTCACAATGTGTAAACAAGGTGACTGAACATTTTTAGCAAGTGAACATAAGGTTATATGATATTTTGAAAAGTAAATAAACACATTTAAACATGATATACATTATTTCTATGGGGTATTAACTGATAACACATAACATATTTAGATCACCATGTTACCTTTTGTTGTTTTGAAAATGCTATATTGCCCCCAAAACAACATATTAACATGTTTTATAAGGCAATCAAACCTGTTGCTAACGCTAGCTGTTGCTAACCTCGGGGAAATAAGGCACCTGATTTGTCCGTTATTAATGTTCATATCTTCATTTACGGACAAAATAGAGAAGTAAAAACAGGATCCGTAGAACGGCTTCATTTACGGACAAAATAGAGAAGTAAAAACAGGATCACGTAGAACGGGTTAATATGAACAATTTGAGACCAAAATGACGAGTCTCACTGCAGCATTTACAGAGAGAGAGGTGACAATTTCTCAATGTAAAGTGAACCGGAGCCAGAGTCGGTGGAGCCGGAAGTGCGTCCACGCTCACTTCCTGTTTGAAACGCGGCAGCTAGCAGGTTAGCTATGTCCACTTATATATAAAGTCTATGATCACGACTCAAGTAACATTACTAGTTCATACCAGTACAGCAGACGGCAGTACTAGTAGCACCGTGCAGCATAGTATTTTGTATGTATGAGAGGTGGCGCTCCCTCAGGTCATCCCAGGACAGAGGAACAGAAGGAGGAGGCCCCACTGTGTCCGGCTCTGGTCCATGTGCTCTCTCTTACACTATCACTGCCCCCTCATGTGCACCTAAACCTCCAAGCAAACCCGTACCTCCTGCACACCCTTACCTTTCCCACACCTGTACCTCCATGCACACCCGTACCTCCTGCAGATTCATTAGAGACAAGCCCAAACTACATTATACAATAGTTACTCTTTTGTACATGTTTTTGTACATGGTAGTAAATATGTTTTATGCTGCTAATTACCCAACACAAGCAGATCAGAGCAGAGACGACACAAAGCTGTTTGAGCAGCAACAGACAGTAATTTACAGAGACAGGAAGTACATTTACTCTTTATTTTTCTTTTTAAAGAAATTGTACTTTTCAGAGTACTTAGCAGCATACTTTTACTCCTACTTGAGTAATATTTTTATCGAAGTAACAGTACTCTTACTTGAGTAAAAGTTGAGCTACCCTTCCTTGCTCCCTTACCTCCTTGCACCCTTCCCTCCTTGCCCCCTTCATTCCTTGCACCCTTGCCTCCTTGCACCCTTACCTCCTTGCACCCTTCCCTCCTTGCTCCCTTCCCTCCTTGTTCCCTTCCCTCTTTGCACACTTCCCCCCTTGCACCCTTGCATCCTTCCCTCCTTGTACCCTTGCCTCTCTGCACTCTTCCTTCCTTGCACCCTTCCGTCCATGCACCATTGCCTCCTTGCACCCTTCCCTCCTTGCCCCATTCCCTCTTTGACCCCTTGCACCCTTCCCTGCTTGCCCCCTTCTCTCCTTCCTTCCTTGCACCCTTCCCGCCTTGCACCCGCTCCTTGCATGCTTCCCTCCTTGCACCCTCCCCTCCTTGCTCCTTTCCCTTCATCACACCTTGCAACCTTCCGTCCTTGAACCCTTCCCTCCCTGCACGCTTCCCTCCTTGCTCCCTGCACCTCTTTTTCCTTGCACTCCTCCCTCCTTGCTCACTTCCTTCCTTGCTCTCTTCCCTCCTCGCACCCTTCCCTCCTTGCGCCCGGCTCGCTGCTCCTGATGGATGTGCGGTGCCAGTACAGCTCGCGGTCGGGGCGGCTGCACAGGGCGCGTACGGCGGCGGTGATGGACGAGGCCGGGGATGCTACATAAAAATCGAACGCGGCGTATATAACATTCCCAGCTCCTCTCTTAAACTGTAATGTATAGTGATAGGAATTTGTTTCGCAGTCCATTGGCACCGACATTGATTGATGCCAAAAAAGGAGAGCGGGAGGGAGGGGCGACCGGCTCTGTGTGATGTGAGTGTGGGCCTTGTTAGTCTACTGTGTGGCCAGATACAATATAATAACTAATGCGAGGTGACAGCGTATGCTAAATCAATGTTTCATTTTTAAAAACAGCTGTAAATATTCTGCGTATATTGTCACACTTTAAAGAAGAGGTGTTATGTTCGTCATTGCCTGCCTAGTTTTAGTCACCTCAATGACAACATCCTGATAAAACCACAGTGATACTAAAAAGCACTTACGGATAATAGAATGTAATTTTCAACGTTAAATAAAAGTAGGCGTTGTATCCGATTTGTATTGTCTTCAAACTTGAAAAACAGAACTAGTTCATTTTAATCGGTTTCCATTGGTCCAAAGTTATTCCTTGGTGAACTTATGCATTCAGAGCATCCTAATTACTCACCTCGATGAGTTTATAAGCGCTTTTCCCAACTAACAAGCACTTCCTGATTATCGGACAGTAAAACGCTTTATAATTAAATGCAGACAGCACACAACGAACTTATTTTGACCTCAAGGGCTGCTTATACAATATATCTGTACTGGGGCAAGACACATTTTGCTCAGATACCGGGCGTTTAATAAACCATGTCTTCTTGTATAGATCAAGATTATTCTCAAACTATTCAGGTAAGGCCCAACTTTTTCCTATGTAACTTTTTCAGTATCAATATCTGCTCAAGTGAGTATCTATTTTCGATAGTTTTAGAATTACATATAATTGTTTAACGACTAAAATATGAAGGAACAACTTTTTTTAAAATCAGCCCTGTTGTGTTTGTGTCTGCTCTATAGTTAATAATCCATGACACTCGTGGATCATTATGTTATAATTTGCACATTTTAAATCTCAATATTAATCTAAAACAACTTAATAAAAGAAACAAGTTCACTGACTTCCACGTTAGAAAACTGCGGTGCCCAATTGGAGCTGACGTCGCCGTAAACGTCATAACAAAGAGCTGCGACTGGCAGAATGGCGTCTTGAAAATAAGCGATTTAAAGATTGCTCAAACATGCACAAATCACTCCAAATACAACTTTGAGAGTGTAAATGTTGAAGAGAAACAACTATAAACATGGTTAAAAGCTCTGAAAAGTCGATTTTGGGGAGTAGGTCTGCTTTAAGTCGAAAATATTCCGCACAGAGTCAGCCAAAAGAACTGAGATCATCAAAACAGAACGATGAAAAATTGGCACTAGCAATTAAAATGCAAATGACAGGGATTCTGGGATTGGGGTAACACCTGTTTTACGCCAATCAAGCAATTTGCAAAGAAAAGTTGAAAAAACGTCAAGTAAAGAGTTCAAAAACATACTGATCACATCATGCAAGGGAGAACTCTATCCAAAAAATAGGCACAATTTACACTTTATTCCCGATAAGTAAACATAATTTCAACAAAATATGGTGTTTTCTTATATTTTTACTTCAAATAATAATTTCCGTGTACACTAGGAGAGTTTTGGCCTATCCATGGGTTTCAGAATGATGAGAATCTTGGACCGTTGCCATAGTGATCAATGCTGCAAGAAAACAGGAAGCTGAAACCCATGAATTGCTGTGTTTCTGATGAATCTGAAAACCACCAACAGCGTCCGACACGGTTGCTGGGTAACAGTTACGGAATTCCCCAGCGCGATGTCATGATTTCCAACCAGGAAGTAAAATTTTAAACCTAAAAAATCAAACCAGACCCTCCTCCCTCTCCCTAGCCCCTTAGACTACGCCCGCTGTGAAGTCCCTTTCGGAGGTCCCTTCTTCTCGCTACAACTTCTTCTTGAGTTTAACAGCAGACGATGCATTAACGCCACCTTCAGGGTTGTTTTAGTATTCGTGCTGTATAGATTATATTGGCAGTGTTAAAATATAATATAAACATTCCCTTTTACACCTTTACACAGTTCCTTTTCTTCACCCGTGATATTCGCTCGAACTAATGAGCCATGACAACTATCACTGATGGACCTGGGTAATGGCTGGATGTATGTATTATGTCCAGTTTATATTGTGTTGCTATGTGTACACTTCCTGCGGCGCCCTCACGGATTTGCCGACCAATCAGTGAGCAGACGGTAAAAGTGGGAGTGGCCATGACCTGAGGATGATCTACTGATCATTAAAGCAGTTTGGGAGTAAGTGTGCAGGGTTTGTCTCAATGTCTAAGCTCCAGGAATTGACCACATTCTGATTTCATATGCACATGTAACATATGTAAAAATAACAATATCGCTATCCAATGCTAGCTTCTGTCCCACCGGCTGCTACACATGTCCACATTTGTTCTCTCACATAACAGCGCTGTTCTACGGGGCTGATTACATTGCGGCGCCCCCTGCCCGGCTCCTGGCACATGTCGCCCAATGTGTGATGCGTTTATGTACCACCTCGGTGCGTTGTTATCCTCTCAGGCTGGCTGGTGTCACGAAGCTCTCGGCGGCTGATGAATATTGGATGGGTGAGATAATGGGAGGTCTGCCCCCACCAGGACGGACTCAGCGGCGCATGGAGAGCGTCCCGCACCTGTGGAGACCTAATGGAACAGTTTATGAGGCTTCGGGGGAGAAAGGGATTTGAAAACTGCATGTGACATTTAAGTGGTAGTGGGGACTTTTGTAGCGAGGGAGAATGGCTCGGGATAAGATTGGGAAACAGTAGGAAAACTCAGATATTTTTAGGAACGTGTTTTTAAGTCTTTTGTATATTGTTGTGCCACTCCTCCATTGCACTGTTAAGAGTTATTCTGATCCCACCAGTCTAACTTAAAGTGCATATGACAGGGTTTCATATTTTATTAGGCTAAATATTACTTGATTTGGTCAGATAGTATCTGTGGTGAATATTTATCATAGTTTTAAAAAAATCTAATCAAGTAGATAAGATAATTATCCAATCAGAGAGCAGAATGAGCCTCACATGAGTCTCTTATTTGGGTTGCCAGTTTAACTACTGAAATCCATTTGGAAACAAACATAAAGAACTAATGAAACCTGAAACCTTACAACCTAAACCCCAGAACCTGCAGCCAATCATGGAACAGTGCTAGTGCAGCCTCTGCAGCTCAGTGAGTGAATTCATGCCAAAAACACACCAGGAGTTGTGTTTTGTTTCATTTGCACATGTTAGAGTAACGCTTTATTATTAGTCCGTCTACATCTCCAAAGCTCAAAATGCTCTGTTCCACTTTGTGATGTCATGAAGTGGTAGTTTTCATGTTAACAACTACCTTTTACATTTTATTCAGTTAAGATTGGCACTTACAGAGTTGAAATTATCCAAATGATTCTAGTGGAGGTGGAGCACTTCCAGTATTACCACATGACATCACAAGGTGGAACAGAATGTTTTCTGGAGGTTCTGAGTTTTCACATGAGGCATAGTCTGTCCATACACTGAGAATGAGACAAACTTGTATCTATCTGCAGGTTAAGGCTCTGGCAACACAGAGTCATCTGTGAGTGTAATGTTTTGTTTTATAACTGTAGCAGTGCAGGCTACACACAGTTACTTTACTTTGATGTAATGTAATGTCATTATTTACTTTATTACTTCAGTACAGTAAGCTAACCTCCCAGTGATGTGTGCCTTATTTCTCCTGGATACAAAGATAATAAAACATGCATTTTGACATATGAGTGGGTGCTGTCTGGTTGGCACAGCTGCTGTCATCTGTAGGTGTTTTATTACCAGCAATTAGCCTGTTCCACATCTGTCTAATATTTGAGTTAGACCATTTTATTATCATAGCTTCAGTCATTTCTAACCCTATTTTAGACTTCAGTACATGCACCAAGGTTTATAATTCTGTAAACCATTTCTCACACCTCACTGGAGTTAAGCCTCACCTTGTTGATACAGAATGAAGCAGACTGGACACTTCACTGATGTGTACATACAGTACATGCAGTACATGTTTACACTGAAGGTGGGGTTATCGACTCGTATTGTATCGTTAATGGCAGTAAGGTAGGAGAAACCAGGGGTCGGGCGGGTCGGGCTCGGCTATTGAAGCGGAGGAAGTTAAGCATTAGTAACCACGGTAACCATTCACATAAACCGACACACACATGCTAAAAATACACACGGAGCAGCCGCCATTGTGTGTCCCCAGATCAGCTTTCACTATTTCACCAAACAAGAACTTGTGGTAATCAGGCTGCACTGTGTACTCCGACTCCTGCAGGTCACCATGGCAACCACTGAATGACTAGTGGTTAAGAAGCTGGTAGCTAGATCCTTCCACAGGTGATGTATTGTATCTTGTTGGAGGCTAACTTTGATTGGATAATTTATATTCTGGCCTTAAAGGTCATGTATTACGCAAAATGGACTCTTGTGAGTTTTAAGCCATGTCATAATGTTGTTACCTCCTCAAAAACATACCTGGAGATGTGTTTTGTTTCATTCACACCTGTTTGAGTAACCTTTTATTATTAGTCTATCTACATCTCCAAAGCTCAAAATGCTCTGTGCCACCTTGTGAGGTCATGAAGTGGTAGTTTTCATGTTAGCAGCTACCTTTTACCTTTTGTTCAGTAGAGATTAAAAGAAAATAAATTGATCCTTGAAAATTATACAAAGAGGTTAACACAATAGCTTTGGAACAACCCTCAAAATGGGTTTGAAACTCGTGTGAGTGAACTGTATGTCTAATACTAGTTACAAATTCAGTACAGAACTAAAGCTAAACAGCTGCTTAATGATTTAAACTTCAGTACATGCACCAAGTATAACTGTTTTTCCTACATGTTCTAAATGCAAAACTCTTGATCAGATTAGACACTAAATAATTCTGCAGTGCCTTGTTCTCTACATGCCCAGTGCTGTTAGGACACATGTCGCAGAGTAACCAAAGCCTGAACCCGAGCCTCCGTGGTGAATAAATAAAAAACACATTCATCTGAAGAGAAGAGGTCTGATCCTGTAGCATCATTAACTGCCCATTCCAACATGGCCGATGTCGTAGAGATGAATGTGATTGGATAGAATGACAGAGCAAGCCGAAACCAGGACCACTCACATGTAAACACACAGACTTCACTGACCTTGACCCCGTGAGGGAAAGATGCAGTTTAACCACAGACCTCCACAGTGTAACCATAGTCCTCCACAGACACACAGTGATCATTGAATAAATAAAAAAAGGTTGGTGCTTTCACTAACATGCAGGTGGAGACATCAGAGCAAGGCATGGGATAAAAGAAGAGAGATAGAAGAAGAGATAGATTATTGAAATATTGAGGCAAACCTCAAAAAGAGGTGGAGACTTAAAAATAATAATTCTTTGCATACACTTTACAGACTTTTTCAGCCTCTCAAAGCGCTACACTGTAAACATTATTCATTCATTCCACACTTGTGGTGGTAAGCTACTAATGTAGCCTCAGCTGCCCTGGGGCAGACTGACGGATGTGAGACTGCTGATTTGCACCATCAGTCCCTCCGATCACCACCAATTTAGAGACTTACTGTTAACAGTTAAGAGAGCTGTGCAGCATTCTGGGTATGCTGACCAACAGCCAAAGGAATATTTGATAATGTCCTCACCTCACGTTGCCTTCGCCCCAAGCAGAAACTGAGAGGTCCAGCCTCATGGAAGCAGAGACTGAGGTCCAGGCCCAGGGAAGCAGACACTGAGGTCCAGCCTCATGGAAGTAGAGACTGAGGCCCAGACTCATGGCAGCAGAGACTGGGAGGTCTAGGTCCAGGGAAGCAGAGACTGAGAGGTCCACCATGGAAGCAGAGACTGAGGTCCAGCCCTATGGAAGCAGAGACTGAGGTCCACAACCATGGAAGCAGAGACTGAGGTCCAGGCCCAGGAAAGCAGAGACTGAGAGGTCCAGCCTCATGGAAGCAGAGACTGAGGTTCACAACCAGGTAAGCAGAGACTGAGAGGTCCAGCCCCTGCAGGTTGAGCTGTATGGGACTGCCCTTTGTCGCTGCCTCTGTTTGCTTTATTTTTACACAGAAGATCAAAAAGCCTGGATGTTCTCTGTTTTTGCAGAAGCCCTGCAGCTAGAATGTAAATCAACACCTCTAAATCCAAGCCTTTTCTTTTCAGGTTTGTGGAGACTCCCATCTGCAGTGATCATTGTGTCAGTGGTGATGAAGGAGCTGAGCCAAAAGGCAAAGCTCTCTGTGGCTCTCATGTTCTTGTCCTGCCATAGGTTATAATTGATACTTCGCAGCTGATGTCATCAACATTCTCTGGGGGTGTGACGTAACTGAAGGGCACTACTTTGTCAGAAGCTCTATTAGATTTTAATCTGAGCTTTATTTTAACACAATCTGACCAGAAAGAGCTGCATTAGCTGGAAGTACAACAGGTGAGATGATTTGTGCTGTTACACTCATTAAATTACAGTCACAAGCTAGCATTAGCCAAGAGTTTTTCAGTTAGTCACTCTCACCTTTTTGTTGAAAATAAACACCTAAACAGGACCATGAACGCTCGCATTGATCCCAGGCTCCTGAAAATGTGTTGTTTAAATCCATTTTGTATTTTTTATTGAGTATTCGGACAATATTAAAACTTTTTTGTCTGTGTTTGCATTGTCTCACCATGGTAACTGATAAATTCCGTCCATAGAGATACATGTACAACACCCCTAGCGTGACGCCACTGCAAAGTATCAGTAGTGCACATGTATCTGTCCCACCTGTATATCTTGTTCTGTTTACCTGTACCTGTCCCTAGCAGTAAATGGGGCGTGGAGTGACCCTGTCCTGTTGAGTAAATGGAACGTTGACCTGTCAGGGGCCCGGGGCCGCATTAGTCTTGTGTTCTCTAATGGCTCCACTTACGGGAAGTGCCTCAGATCCTGTGTCTGTCTGATTCTCACTATACACCAGAGCTCAGCACAGGCACGCAACAGGCAGAGGTGGTAGAGTAGCCAAAAAATGTACTCAAGTAAGAGTAATGTTGCTTCAAAAATAATATTACTCAAGTAGAAGTACAAAGTAAAAAAGTATTTGGGAAAAATACTACTCAAGTAAGTAAAAAAAGTATTTGGGAAACAAGTAATCAAGTAAGAGTAACATAAAGAGTAACTGCTGGGACTGCTGGTAACATCTGATTTATCATTTGAAGTGAAGGTAATGACAAGGTAAGGACAAAATATTAAATAATGCACAAAATCTGGTCTTTTCAAAGGACAGATATCTAAAGAAGCGGTGCAAGAAACAAATGTTCAAATCATTTCATATTGTCAACATAAAGCTTTTGTCACTTGTGGACTTACTCACAGTTATTTTAAACAAAATATGACTCAAGTAGGAGTAAATGTATTCTGCTAAAAAAGTACTGAAAACTGTAACTGAGTGCTCCCACCTCTGAAAACAGACAGATAACACATAACACTAGAGACATGTGAGGTAAGAGGTGCACCGCAGAACACTGCAGTCCAGCTCTGAGCTAACCTGCCATATGAAACTCAAATGTGGAGTTCATGACTCGAGTTCTCCACATCATCAGTCTGAGACGGCTCACACTGAAAAGTATCGGGAAAAGGCGACACCTTCAGTTGAACGCTTCAGGCCGTTTGGTTGAAGCGTCAGAACAGTCAAATCTAATGTGTCTAAAATCCAACTGAGAGAAAAGCACAAACATCTTCACATCCACAAATGTACAAAGAGCTTCCCTCTGCATTTTTCAACAGAAAGCTACAAAAAATGTAGGTCAAAGGCCCGTTAACACTAAGGTTGGAAGTTCAATGTCATTGTGTTCTTTGGCAAGACACATCACCCAACTTGGCCGTAAAAACTGTGTGACTGGTGATGGTGAGAATGAGAGACAAATGTGCAGATATGCTGCATACTGCAAAATTATTAGTACATCGCATGAGTGAAGCAGATACTAAGACACTGCTGACTAACATGTGAAACAACTTTTGTTCTGACCAAAACTCTATTTCCACAAAAGCAACAGTAGCAACTGTTTGTCTGTAGTTTCCATAAATCCAAGAGACGACCTGAGAGCAGAGCTAATATTTAACATGCGTGCACACATACACTCACACATGCACACACGTGCACACACACGCTCACACACGTGCACACACGTACTCACATGCACGTGCACACACGCTCACACACATATGCACACATACACCACTTTAGACTGAAGAGATGGGAACAAGAGAGCAGATGGTCCCAAGCACCACGTTAGCAACATAAGCTTAGCGATTGTATTCTGAGAGTTAAAGGTGTACTCTGTATCTTCTAGTGGAGGGACCACCACCTGCTTTTCCCTATAGAGATGTTTATGCTTTGCCACAAATGTTCCACTGTATGGCATTACTTGGAGATGTTATATTTCTGATTTGTGGAGATGCAAGTCCACTCAGTGAGAAGTTTCGAGATGTTTTGGCAATAATGCAATTTAACAAACTGCTAAATTGATAGTTTAATGCCACAGGTTTCTGTGGAACATTTCAGGCACTGCAATAGCATCTCCAAGTTACAAGCAAGTGGCAGATTCCCCACCAAAAAAGTTACATAGTGTACCTTTAAAGTCTGCCCTCTTTCACCGAACTTGTTCTGATCAAGTTAATACTTACATCAGCATCATCATTAGCAGCATGATGCTCCCTTGGGCCTATCCGTTAGCATCATGCTGCTAACAGTGGAATTAAAGAGGCATCTCATGGGCTTTGCCATGTACCAGGTAACACTTGAAAGGCTGCAGTGTCCACGTGCAGGGAGAGCCTATTCAGACACATACGGCACCCACAAATGACTGTAGCTGCTGCAATACTGCCCTCTATAGGCTATCAGCTGTACTTCACCACAGCGCTGTGCGTAACACTTCCATGATGTTGCATTCATGAAACGAAACATTCATTTTTATGCCACTTTATAAAAATATTTATGATAAATTATACCATTTTATTTTTCTTCTAATAATAATTTGAATCTTCCCATTTGATGTATGAGATTCAGTAAAGAATAAAAAACTGTTGCATCCTTTATGTTTTTATTGGAAATTAGAAATGTCCAAATTATTACCTATGAAAAGGAAATATATCGGCCTATATCTGCATAATAAATACTTCATTCGTGTATATGGGTGACTCTGAGGTTGTGGCAGATATTATGAGAGAAGAGTTTTTGAAATTACAATTTTATGTATAAAAAAGCATAGGTTTGCTATGAGAGACCACTTTAATGTGTTTTTTTTTTTTCTTTTGGATTTTCATGTGAAAGCTTTGACATAATAGTTGTGACAGTGATTCTCATCATTCTGAAGCCCATGAATAGACCTTCAGTTTAAAGGAACAGTACGCAGCCCGCACGCTTTTGCCTTATCCTATAGTGGACACAAGTTTTTCTCATCCTCAGTATATGGACAGAGGCTGCACTAGCACTGATTCAGGATTGGCTGTAGGTGCTGGGGTTTACGTAATGATGATG
Organism: Periophthalmodon schlosseri; assembly: GCA_000787095.1. NCBI lineage: Eukaryota > Metazoa > Chordata > Actinopteri > Gobiiformes > Gobiidae > Periophthalmodon > Periophthalmodon schlosseri. Next base: position 17,066 of record KN485390.1, on the reverse strand, counting down.
CAGATCAGAGAGAGTCCTTTTAGGATTAAACCAACTGGATTTCAGCTTTGAAACTGGCAACCCGAATGAGAGAAACCAAAACACCATCATGTCCAATGTTTTTGTATTTAAGAATAAACCCCCTTGACCCAGCGCTAACATGCCCCCCCCGCCCCAGCTCCGACATGCACCTCCCACCCCAGCACTCCCTCCCTTCTGCTGACAGCTGCACATCACCATAATCAATGTCATTACCAAATTACACTCATTACTGCACTATGGCCATCCCTGTGTCCCCGCATATAGCACCCACATAGAGCGCCTGTTCTCGTCCGATCGAGAAAATCACCTCTTCATTTAAATGCAAATTGACACCCACTCCTCCCGGGTCCCGCTGTGCGTTTGCGGGTGTCCAAGAAGATGTCCAAACCATATGCAATGTTATGTTTTTATAATACCATTTGATTCAATTATTACATACAGTCAGAAAGGAAAAAAAAATAGGCCTACTATATCTGGGAAGTCAACACTTTGATATATATTCATGTATATGGTTTACACCGGGGTTTTGGTAGATACTGGCAGAGAATAGTTTTTGAAAATACTACTTTATATTAAAAAAAAATAGGTTTACATGTTATGAGAGACCACTTTAATGCGCTTTTTTTTCCCTTTGGGATTTTCTGTGACTGTGACAATGATTCTCACTATTCTGAAACTCAAGGATATTAACGGTGTCAAACATATCGAAAATCAGACACTAAATCTTGTATCGAAACTAGAAACTCATTTGAACAGGTATCGATACTAAAAAAGCCCCATTCACAGGACAGAAATGAACCTTTCCTGAGTAGCTTTAGAATGATCTTGAGCTGCATCAGAACAAGTATAAGACACATAGACTAGTACACGCCCATGGACCACTATGGTATGGACTAATTATGCAGAAATCAGTCAGGACAGGTCAGAATTCTGTGATAGAATTTGCTGTTTAATTAATTCTAATAATAATTCTAAAACAGAATCCCTCTATCTATGTCATCAACATGAAAAACTCCATCCAAAATGCAGAGACCATTCACGCACGAGGAAGCTATTTTTCTCACAGTTTAAACCTTCATTTCACAAAATAAAGGTGTTGGCATTTATGTTATTAGTCTAATTATATCTATTGTATATTTTAGAAGTCTTGGCTCTTGTTTACGTTATTGTTGTTAGATAACGGTTGTGGAATTACCTCTATGTGTGTCATACCTGCTGCCTGTGTCCAACCAGGAAGTAAAATTATAAACGTCATCAAAATTAAAAAACAAGCAAATACTAGGCAACATTTTTAATAAAATTTTAAATATAATGATGTTAACTTTGTGTTTGTGAGATGTGTAGTCTACTCTAATCTGCCATATGCACTTTAAACTAGGGATGCACCTATCCAATTTTATCCATAAAATTAAAATGGCAAGTTTGTGGAGTCAGTCCTAAACAGATAATGATAAGGTTCAACAGTGAATCTTCCATAGAGTTATACAGGCCTAGGTTCTATAATGGCAGAGGAGGGGTACTGTATTAGAGAGGACTTTCCTGAATCAGCCTAAACGCCTTAGAGGAGGTCTGTGGAACCAGTGGATTCAGGCCGCTATCTGGTGGAGAAAAAAAAGTACTGCACAAGATCATAACCTGACCATGTTACATTGGTATTTCTAACCATTCCCTTATTTTTTCAGTTAGGAAAACATTAAAGTCACTTAAGATCACGTTTGTCAGCACATGGTGACAAAAATCACCCAACTCTGAATTACACCAGTTAATGCAGAAATCAGAAACACTGACTGGACTGAGTTGTTACTTTCAAATTTTGAAAATATTTTTCAAATCTGTCATAAAAAAGTGGAAACAGAAGAAGTTCACGAGAGTCTGCATGATAAGACAAAGGCAAAATAAATGAGGCTACTGCTGATACAGGCAATGAAAAGCACAAATATCTTTTTTTCATTTCTGTAGATCTATTTGTATTATTGTAGATGTATTTGTTTCTAGAATTATTTTGTTTTATATTTATTTATTTCCACACGTATTTGTTTTATTTATACTTAATATGTGAGGAGGACTGTGCTGCGGGTCAACAGCAGAAAAGCTCTGGGTTCGGACTCTTATTTGAGGTCAGGTGTCTAAAAACTTGACAGGTTCCTGCATGTTTTAAAAAGTCAACTATTCCTATTCCAAAGTTAAAATTCAGGGAGCTGGGACTGAACTCTGCCCTCTACTCCGGGTTCAGACCCCAAGTGCTGAGGATGGGAGCACATATCTCCAGAAACCTCCTGTATTGATAATTTCCAGTAGCTTGTATGTCTGTAGAGGAATGATCAGCAGTTACCATGGTGACACAATGCACACATTAGCAAACACAGTCGGGTAGGTTTTTAGATCGTCTTGACTCAAGAAAAACTACTAAATGCATTCATATTTTCAGGAGCCTGTGGTCAATACAAGTGTTCATGATCCTGTTTAAATGTTTGATTTTTAACAAATGACAGTGACTAACTAGAAAAACTGCCGGCTAATGCTAACTAGCTTGTGACTGTGATGTTATTTGAGAGGGACTTGACTTTCCAAATTCTGAAACATGTTAAGGTAGGTGTAAACAACACACTGGTCTGTCAAAAAGAACTTTAATTTGGAAATAATATTGGAAAACCAAAATGAACTTCTTTGAGAGGGACTTGTTTAACAGCACAAATTAACTCACCTGTTGAAGTTCAAATCAGTCAGATCTGTATGGTCAGATTGTGTTAAAGCAGGCCTACTCTGCAAAAAGGACTTTTCAGAGATTTTCACCATGTTATAGTTGTTTCCTGTTTACCCTCTCAAAGCTGTATGTGGAGTGATTTGTGTATATTTGAGTACTTTAAATCACTTATTTTCAAGACGCCATATTGCTGATCAACCCTGTTTTCACCTCCACTGGCACACGCCCACTGCTCTGTCGTTCTCCAATTTTATTTTTTTAATCGGTGATACATGTAGGATTTGGCAGCGTCATGTAGTGATTTTGGTACAAATGAAAATAACTCTGCGGCTAGTTTGATCTGCAGCTATCCATAGGAGGGGCTGACGACTTCATGGCGGTTGTGACGAGGTCAACTCCCATTGGGCACTGCAGTTTTCTAACGCAGAAGTCAGCGAACTTGTTTCTTTTATTAAGTAGTTTTAGATGAATATTGCGATTTAAAATGTGCAAAATTTTCATATTATTAAAATAAAAAACAGAATAAAAACATAACAGTGAGGTGTCTGTGTAATCCCTCAGTCGTCCAGGTCTGATCCATAGCAAAACCGAAGGTTAAATCTGTCAACTGGACAGAGCCTTGTAGGAGTGAAGCCTTTTCGCTGCTCATCCAAGCCGCTTCTTCAGTTCTGGTCAGATTGCTGGAGGACACTGCCTTATATCTATCTGAAGCTAACTACCCTGAAATTGTAAACAACTATTGTCTCCAGTTTCAGCCTTAATGACCCTATGTACCTGTTGTTCCCATGGTTCCTTTTTGTTGGCCTTAGGGTGGAGTTATAGATGGGGAAAAGATGATGTCTGAGGCCCCCATTCCTGTTTATGGAAGGATTGTCTTTCCTAACAAAAATAGCTTCTTTAACTTCCCTCTCAAACCATTCTTTTCTCTGGCTAAGATCTGTACCTCACTATCTTCCAAGGAGTGGTTAGAGGCTTTGAGATGGAGATGTACGGCGGACTGGGGTCCAGAGGAGCTCTCCTGTTGGTGTTGGTACATTCACTTATGGAGTGGCTGTTTAGTTTCTCCAATGTAATGCTCACTGCTCTCTTCACTGCACCGAATGGAGTAGACCACGTTGCTTTGTTTATGGCTCGGGGTTTTGTCCTTTGGATGAACCAGTTTATGTCTTAAAATGTTTGTAGGTTTGAAAAAGACCGGAATCTCAAACTGTCTGAAAATTCTTGGAAGTTTTTCAGACACACCAGCTGTGTAAGGAATAGTTACACCTTTCCGTCTAGGTTCAGATTCCCTGTTGTCCTGTTTTTTAGCTCTCTTCGATCTATTGAAGGCCCATTTTGGATAACCGCAAGCAGAGAGGGCTTTCTCCTCGTGTTGTTCCTCCTTCACTTTTCCCTCTGTGTTTATGGGCACCACTTGAGCTCTGTGTTTGTGTTTGTGCTGCAGTGGATGGTGTGAATCAAACAGCAGGTATTGGTCAGTGTGTGTGGGTTTCCTGAAGACTTCTACCTGGAGTCCCTGGTCCTCTCCTATAGTTACTGCACAATCTAAGAAGGCCAGTTTGTTCTCCTTGGCCTCTTCCTATGTGAACTTGATGTTTGGATCCACAGCATTAATATGTGCAGTAAAGGGTTCCAGATCTTGAATTTTGATTTTCGTCCATTTGTCATCCACATATCGATCCCAATGCGTGGGTGGAACGCCTGGAAATGAGGCCAATGCCTCCTGTTCAAATTGTTCCATGTATAAGTTGGCCATAATAGGAGAGACCGGTGAGTCCATGGCACAGCTGTGGATTTGCCTGTAGAAGTTCCCTCTAATCTGGAAATATGTGGTATTTAAACAGATTTTCAGCAATTTGCAAATTTGGTCTGGTAAATACCACATATTTCCAGTTTCGGTGTAGTTAGCTCCTCCCTTCAGATAGATATAAGGCAGTGTCCTCCAGTAATCTGACCAGAACTGAAGAAGCGGCTTGGATGAGCAGCGAAATGTCTTCACTCCTTCAACACTCTGTCCAGTTGACAGATTTAACTTCGGCTTTTGCTATAACAGTGAGGTGTAATATGCCTAATTGGTAAAATCCTCCAGCAGTTGGCTTGTACTGTGCACCTGTGCTGTTCTCACAGGTTTAGAGTTGACAAAAGGACACACAACAATCTCAAAGTCAGACGATGTAATTTCAAACACAATATGCAAATAAGAAAAACCTGTTCTGTACATATTCTGAGAGAAAACAATACTTAAGGGGCTCTGTTACAGAGTGACTGCAGGGGTTGAGACAAGAATGTGGTTTTTCAGCGATGATTCCCTGAAAATGAAAAACCTGCTTGCTTACATGTACATGTTGTTCCTTTGGTTATAATATAATAATATTAATATTATAATTTGGTCATAAAAGGCTGAAGCCTGCGAGCTAAAACTTTGGCAAAAATCTTAGATCGGCGTTAAGAAGGGAGAGGGGCCTGTAGCTGGAACATTCTTATTTTCCTTATTTTTCCTTATTTTCCTCTTTTTTCTCATTCTTATTTTCCTTTTTTTTAAGCAGTAATGAAACCATTGCAGTATTAACATCTCTCGAAAAAAATTCAGCCTCTAAGGCGGTTTGAACCATATTCAACATCAAAGGTCCACTATGGTCCCAAAAAGTTGCATAAAACTCAGGGGGTTTCCCATCGAGGCCAGGAGATTTGCCTCTGTGCATATCTGAAACAGCATCTTTAAGCTCAAGTAATAGGGTGCTTAAGTTTATGCAGTTCATCCTCAGCCAACTTAGGTAAATGTGCGCCCTCAAGAAAGTCACACGTTTGTTTGTCATGTAGCAGCTCGGAGGTGTATAATTTGGAATAACATGAGGAAAAAACAGCATTAACACCTGATAGCTCCACTAAAATCTGTCCACCAGTATCTCTAACAAAGGAAATATCCAAGAAGTGCTCATCATCCCTGAGCCGAAGAGCAAGTAGATGACTTGGTCTGGCTCCATTAAAATAGTAATGCTGTCTGGTTTTATGAATTAGAAATTCAGCACGGTGTTTAAGAATATTGTTAATCTCTTTTTTGATTAAATCTTGTTGAAGAGCAATGTCATCATCATAACATTGCTGCAATTGGTTGTCAAAAACTTTAAGTTTACTCTGTAACACATGCAATCTGGATGTTCTGGATTTCTTTACATAGGAAGCATAGCGAGTTGCATTGTTGTGAATAAAACCTTTAACTGCATCCCATAAAATTCTAGGATCATCCACAGAGCCCTTATTAAAACTAACAAATTCTTTTAGCTCAGACACAAACTGCTCTTTAAAACTGTCATTACGAAGAAAAGTAGTATTGAAGCACCAACAAAGAGCACGTGGAGGGCACGATGTTAAAGAGGCACAAGCAATTAAAGCCTTGTGATCAGAACGAGAAAATGGGCTGTGAGTAACTTTGGAAATGTTCCTTGAGCTTGAAGTTGACCTTTAATCTCTTTAGAAGTTTTTCTGGGCTCTTTTGTTACCATTCATATTATTCGTCTCTTTGATTTGTCATCAATTTTCCTCCTGCGGCCACGTCCAGGGAGGTTGGCTACAGTCCCATGGATCTTAAATTTCTGAATAATACGTGCAACTGTAGTCACAGGAACATCAAGCTGCTTGGAGATGGTCTTATAGCCTTTACCTTTAACATGCTTGTCTATAATTTTCTTTCTAATCTCCTGAGGCAACTCTTTTCTTGGATGAGGGGAAGATAAGGATCAACCATATCTATCACTCCCATGGAGTAGGGAAAAAGCACCCCTACAAACAGGCTGTCCTTAGGAAATAAAAACCAAAAGGCTCCCAAACCTACATAAATTACTCCTCCCTGCCCATCACACAAAAAGTGTATAAAACTCCATCTATATGAAGATAGGGCATTACAACAAAACACAATTAAAAAGAAATTACTTTTTAACCACCACATGAAGTACCCTTTCCATGTTTTACTATGTTTCAAGGCTATTCAAATGATAAATGAATATTCAAATTTTCAAAATGGAACATCAAAACATAGTCAAAGGGCATAAAAGTTGGTTAAACACTCACCACTACCACACGTACCTCATAGTGACATTATTCATCATCATTGCGGTCCATAAAGCTCTCAAGAAAAGGCCTGACCCGCTTGGGCTCCGTGAAAGAAAGTTAACCCGTGGTGATGGCGGAGCTGGCTTCTTCTTGAACAACATCCTCAGTAGACTCACGAGACGGTTCAGGCCGCGTTTGTTTTGTACCTTTAGGCATCGTGCAAGTTACATTGATAAACTGTGTGGGGAAAAAATGGAATTGGAGGTATCACAGCTATGATTCCAGGAGACAGGCAGGGAGAGAGAGAAAACTCAACCTATGACGCCATCCTGAGAACCCCCCAAATCAGTCAAATCTTTATGTTCAGATTGTGTTAAAGCAGGCCTATTCTGCACAAAGGACTTTTCAGAACTTTTAACCATGGTATAGTTGTTTCCTTCTCATTTACCCTCTCGAAGCTGTATCTGGAGTGAGTCGTGTATATTTGAGTAATCTTTAAATCACTTATTTTCAAGACGCTGATACATGTAGGATTTGGCAGCGTTGTGTAGTCATTTTGGTACAACTG
>JACM01056319.1:0-11367 GCA_000787095.1 Periophthalmodon schlosseri | reverse complement strand
ATATTTTGTGTACAATTTTGAAGAGAAGTACTGAGTGAATCAACATTTTGAAAAAGAAAAACATCCAAAGGGGCTATTCATATGCATTTTTAACCAGAAATATGTAACACTTGAAGTAATCCACACATGCAAAGAAATCAATCCATAGATGTGCGAGTAGATTAAACTTGTAATTAAGCAATTTAACTATGTAATTGTATTTCATTGATTACTCAAGTTTTGAATGAAGGACTGATCTAACATGCTATTAAGATTGACTCTAGACCAGGGGTTGACAACCCGGGCTCCGGAGTTTTGAATGAAGGACTGATCTAACATGCTATTAAGATTGACTCTAGACCAGGGGTTGACAACCCGCGGCTCCGGAGCCGCATGCGGCTCTTTCATCCTTATACTGCGGCTCCGCGTGGCTTGGGAAAATAAATTTAAAGTATTTAATTTTAATTAAGTTTATTTTATTTGTGTTAATTATTTTTTAAATTGTAATTCTAAATTGGAAGATTATTGTGATCTTGAAATATTAAAATAAAATGTAATTTTTATTATTTTTCGTTGCTCAAAATAAGCGTCACATTAAACACACAACAAACACCGCTCACGCCTCACAGACGACAGTTTACAGTGCTGCGTAAAGATACAGCCCCGATTTGCAGACGCTGTGTGCAGAGGTTCAGAAGCAGAAGTCTCTGTAGCACTTCATGGATTTCATAAGCAACACAATATAGTTACTGTATTTATACATTTTATAAGTGTAAAGGTAAAAAACAAAAACAATATCTACAGTGTTATCTTCATTTTAGATGTCAAAAAGTATGTGCCTGCCAGTGTTTTTTTTTTTTTTTCCAAATGGCTCTTTTGGTGTTAAAGGTTGCCGACCCCTGCTCTTCACTCAAAGACTGCTCTACTTTAAGTAAAAGTATAAAGTACACAAATTACTACTCAAAGGGCCTGTAGATTTTTTTTCCATGTATGTTGGCTAAATTTGTCCTGCCCCAGTACAGATGTATTGTATTAGCAGCTCTAAGTCTGCTGTAACTGTCTGCATCTAATTATAAAGCATTTTATTCTCCAACAACCAGGAATGCGTGGCTAGCATGCTGGTTGCAGTTAGCTTTACCGTGGCAGTAAACGCCACTCTGGTCTCTGAGAGTTGTGAAAAGCTCTTATGAACTCATGACTGATTATTTAGGATGCTCGCAATAAAGTGAGGAATAACTCGCAAACCATTCAAAATGAACTAGTTCGGGTTTTTTTCACATTTTGAAGACAGTAAAAATCAGGTACTGCGCTCTTAATTAAGTGGACTCAGTGGTTCATCTCATTTATTTCATGCAACATCATTTTTAAACATCTGTGGGTTGATTTTTTTTTTGCATGTGTGGATTACTGGGGAATAGCAACGGCACATTTGGTAATTTCTTGAGAAAAATTGTGACGCATCCCTTACTGTTCGCAGCTGCTTTTTCTCACTCACTATTGGACAACCTCCTCCGATGGTCCCCTGTGAAGACGCAGCCTGGGGTGTGCTTTGTGCTCTCAGATCAATAGCTCCCGACAGGCTTTCTTCCTTGACAGGCCTGATTTCTGAGCAACAGTCTGGGTAATGTAATGCACCTCAGGCCTCGCAGCGCACATACAGAGGAATCGGATTAGCTCTGACATAAGGCGCCTGGTTCAAAGAGCTGTGTGATGTCTGTGGGGAAGAGAGCGTGTTTGCTTCTGCGGTTTGTAGTTTAGGGCCAGCAGACATGGTGGGGAGTCTAGTGAAGTATTGTCTGTAGCAAAGAATGATTTTGGAAAGATAAAGTCTACTACACCGTCCCTGTCTCATTAAATAAATAAACTGAACTAAACTAGTAGGTAGGTTGATAGGTATGTAGATACAGACAGATGGACAAAACACTAATATTATCCGGACCATGGCAAATAGGAGCGAACAGACGCGACGCCTCGTACTGAATGGCTCTGATCAGGTGACTCTTCCCTGTGCCTGCTCCACCTGTGATAAACACATGCAATGGCTCTGGGTTTTTACCAGCTACTTCCTCTAAGAACCATTGCCGTATTTTGTAAAAAATGGACAGCTGTTGCTCATTCAGAGTTTTCACAAGTAAAAGACCCTCTTGACGACTCATCACATTTCTTTTCTCTATGTGACAAACTTCATTTCTTACAGCCAAGTCTGGAAGAGGCTCTTGCTCATGCTCAGAGCCAACAGCCTGCGACATCTCCCTGAACTCCTCCCTCGACTCCCACCTCTCCACTTCCTGTTCTGGGCAGAGCAAGCCCCATGCATCCTCATGCATTTCTCCAGAATCCATCTGCTCATGGACCTCATCCAAGTCCTCAGCTGCAAGTTCGAAGCGACGCCTATTTGAGTCAACTACCCACTTAACCAAACGCACATCCCCGGTTTTACAGAAATGTTAAAATCTTTCAAACGGAGGCGGCTTAAGGTCGACGTCAACGCGATAAGGCAGGAATAACTGAAGGATACTTTGATGAAATAACTCTGTGTTCTTGGTCTCAGAAAACCGCGGGTATCTGACAACGGCGGGCTTGGTCCGTGTTCATTTAGTAATCGCACCTAATCCGTTCTGTAAAAGAATTGGCTTTTTACATTTGTCCGATGGCCCGAGTAAGCGATATTCGGATACGAATGTCGCGATGCACATGTCATTAAATGTGCTGTCATTTGGTCTACTTAAATAAAGATCTATCGTGTTTGTCATCCAAATATCATCCCCCATTTCGTCATCTCTTTCGCCAATTGGTTTGCTCATACGCACTATATTATCGCCAGTCGGGAGAAATGTAACTTTTCTGGAAAACTCTTTTAAGTGCATGTTTGTTACGCGGTAGACAGCTTCCTGCGCAGAGACATCACGATTATGAAGATAATCGCTGCCCAACTTTTTAAATGCCTCTTTTGCGCTAACATTACCTTTGGAAGCTTCTTTTTGTGCATTACTTAACAATAAACCCATATCTCTCTCTGCTTTAGAAATATATGAAATAATGTAAACGACACAAGCCCACGCATCTACAACGTACTGGATGTCCATATTGGCGTTCCAGCAGGTTAATAACTTCTCGTTGTAGTTGTTGATCCAAGCTTCGCTCACCCCCCTTTTTAAAACTATGTGCGTGTGTCCGTCTAAAACGCTGTACACCTGTTCAAATGTGAACTGTGATAAACCCAACGACGCAAACAACTCCTCAAGACACAGGTTATTTTCATGAAGAATAGCATTCTTCAGCACGCTCATAATGAACTCAGCCTCCTCTTTTGTAACATGAGGCTCGGAGTCAGGGTCCTTCTGTTTGATAAACGTACGCGCTGATACCGGACGTGGAAAATTAAAACGACAAACGACTTTGTTGTTTTTTCGACACGTTTTTTGAGTGACGCTTAGAATGCTGCTGCACCGAAGTAACTTTTTCCAATTAATCCGGATCAGAGGGTAGTTCACATGTAACATATTTATCAACAAACTGAACTACCTCCTCATCCGTATTTACTTTATTTTATTTTTTTTAATTAAATTTTTGTTTGCCAAATGCTTTTAATTTTTGGCTATGTTGGGGATTTGCTTTATACTTACGTTTACTGGCTGCCTTAACATGTTGTTTATGTTGTACATTAACTTTATATTTGTGGATGCTGGCAGCTTTAAGTTTATTTTGATCATTTAAATTAACTTTATATTTGTTAATTCCAGCAGCTTTAAGTTTATTTTGATAATTTAAATTAACTTTATATTTGTTTATTGCAGCTGCCTTAAGTCTATTCTGATATTCTAAATCAACGCTGTATTTACTTTTATAGGTTGATTTAAGATGTTCTCTAAACTCCATGTTGGCTCTGAATTTGTTTATTTGCTAAATTCATTGCTGCCTCTTTTTACTTTCTATACAATTCATTCATTCTATATGAATGTTTGCTTGCAGCCTTTTTCCCCTCTCTATACTCCGAATCATCTCTGTATTTTTGTTTACCTCTTTTTTGTGAGGCATCTCTAACATGTGGGCGTCTATAATGTGTCCTCTGTTTTTCCTTGATCGTCTCATGATGTTTGATGTAGGTGCTTTAAAAATGCTTAAGTTTTTTCTTTTGTATATGCTTTGATAATATAGGTTTTATATTCAGGTCATTATCTACATTAACCTGTGATTTGAGAGTTACATTTTTAGACCTAATAATGTAGCTCTCCATTGAAAACTGATGGACTCGGCAGCATTCATAACAACCATTAGCATCAGGCATTTTGACACAAGTAACATTTTCGTAATGACAACTGTTGATATTCTCCAGATAATAGTACAACCATATTTAAGCCAGTGTCCGTTATAAAATGTAAATACGTCGACGGCTAAATAATCCGCGGCCGCGTGGATTTCTACTTCTGTGGCCCACGTGCCAACTTTACGCACGTTTGACGCGCTGATATATTGGTCCACAGACGAGTGGCCATCGTGCAACAGGGTGCTGTATTTTTGAGTGTTATTTAAAATGTGTTTAATGATCGCAAGTCTAATTTTTCGATGGTATTTTTGTGTGCCACTAATGGCCTGTGACACCGTCTGCAATGATTTTGTTATTTTGACACGGTGCATCTAATGGCCCTACAGTTGTAAGATCTGCTACACCGAGCTTCTGAAACTCAGCCTTAATGTGTTTGCACAAGTCCTTATAAAAATTTTCACTAAGTGGATTGAAGAACAGGGCATTGTCTTCAACACTGGTGCACAGCACATCTAAATCAACCACCCGCGAGGGCCGTTCGATGCCGCTTGCGCCTTTTAATTGTCATCATTTTCCCATCTTAATGAATAAATTTAATATTTAATATTGCAAAAGAACTTGAATAGCATAGTTTCGTATCTGATTTTACTTGTCGCAACCAGATGGATTATTGTGTCAAAAGTAGGCATAACTAAAAGTGTCTTGCCCATGAACACAACTTCAACAACTGCCCCACTATTGGTTTATAAACATCCAAATGCATTTTTCAAGGATGCAAACTGCGATCACAATCAAAGCACAATGACGTGACTGTGGGACATCATGTTTAGACGACGCAGATCTGGTAGAGGTGATTAGCACACGCTGGGTGGCTAATGACTCATACGTCTGAAGGACATAATTACGCTTTGTATGCCCATGTGCAACTTGGCCTCATACTGGTATTTTGTAAACAGTGTTCTCCAACATTGGTCTAGTAACAGAACAGTCTCTATCTGGAGTTTGGAGAGCTTGTTGTTTATGCTAGAGGCAAAAATATCCAATTGCTCATGAGTGTTGTGACTTCGTGCACCTTGTAAGTATGTAATAAATCTAAAAATAGTGTCTGAATAGATAATGCTAATTACTAAGAGCTTTGAACCTCTGCAACCTGTCTTTACCTGTGAAAATAGGGTAAAGAGTACCTATTGACCCAAAAATGGCAGTGCAGTTTAGTAGCCATGTAAGTGCACGCTACAAAGCAGATATAAACAGAAAATAATAATCTCTCACCGAACGCTGACATGATTGCGTGATAAACCGCCATATTTTCAGTGGTGGCAACTTCTATGTTGAGCTGATGTGCTTTGCAAAACAAAGCTAGCACATTAGAAACAGCTGTTTCCTGTTCATTGATGCACGGCATTCGCGTCAAGATTGAAAACAATACATCAAAAGTTTGCCAAACCCAGTGGATTAGATAAAGAGACACTGAAATGTGACATAGAAGTGCAGAGAAGCGAGATAAACGCCGAAAAAAGATGATGATAAACCGAAAGTAGTTTTGTGTTTACTTTAGCTTTAGCCATGTCTCATAGTCCCACAAACTTGAAATTACTAAATGTCTTTTTGTGAATCACTAAGATCGGCCTTATGATTAAGAGTATAATTCAGGTATGATTTAATAAAACATCAGTTATGCTTGCGTGACATTAGTGTCTCACGTAGCAGAGGAGCCATGCCCGAAACATGGAAATGCAACTCGGTCGGAGGGAGCCGCACCAAACAGACCTGTGTCAATAGAAAAGAGGTTTTTGTGTACCTTGCCCATGTATTGAGAGCCACTGCACTTAGTTGCCAACAGTTCATGATCAGTCCACCACTGAGTAGAGCATGTCAATGAATTATGTGTCAAATTGTAAAGTGACCAGTTCAGTGTCAATAAAACCACATTTTTCCAATATTAAAACACATGATAAAAGATTGTGCAACATTGCAAATCAGGCAATTAAATTCAACCGTCTGGGATTCGGAATACACACTTCTCCAATACTTTATGAAGATGTGAGTCTGATTACGGGTGAATCTCCCCGTTTTCAGACGGCCATGACTGACAGGTGGATCAAAACAAATATGACTGTTTACGAGAAAAAAAAGAAAGGGAAAAAATATCACAGGGGACTGAAAATCATTGCGGATTTCTGTAGAATGAACGACTGCTGCGCTAAACTCTGAGGTGAGAGAAATGCCATGTTAAATGATGGGTGACCAATGAAATATGGAATGGAAAATATACATGTATGGCATGGTATCCCTTTACTTCCACTAGATACAAAAAAACACACACAAAATATAGTTCAAACATGAGGAAGTTTGGTTACTTCCCCATAGCTAAAACTATTATTCAAACAATGCATTATATTCTCAAGTAGGTGCTGGTAGCTTATTATAGGCCAGATTCAGAGAGTATTGTGGCAGTGAAAAACATGTGCATCTGAACCAGATTACAAAATCCTAGCAACTGGGTTAAATATTCGTTATATGACCTGGCCTATACCAATGCAATACTACATAGGACATGTTCTGTGTAAGCACTGGACAATACATGGGGTCTATAGAATTACCTGCTAACACAATGGACAATGTAATTCAGAGTAAGCCTTTAAAACCAGGTGGAGAAAACAGCTGTTTGCACTGACCTAAGAGAATAGAATAGGTAAGGTCACCGTTACACACCTCTGACATCAGCACAGGATCTGGGTCAAATGGAACTATATGTGATTCACCAGTAATCGAACAGCGAATTAGCGATAATGCTAGTTGTTTTGATTTAATGAAGTGTAATTTAGCATGTTGAAAAGAGATACACTTTGTTGCTATAGCTTCACTAAATGACCACATAAAGTGAAGCGCTAGCTGTTGTCTGCCGTACTGGTATGGCAACACCACTTGGACAGAATTGGATGTCTGATGCAAAAGAAAAAGTGGAAATGTTGTCTTGCAAATGTACTTAGCGAAAAATCGTTAATAAACAATTCACTAAAAATGTTGACTTAAAATATCGTCTTTTCCCAGCTACATAGGCTTAAGCTAGAACTTACACCTGGAGCTACAGCACCATGTGTAGACAAAGCCGCATGTGCACCTATATTTAAAAGCGTCAATTTGCACTAGATATTCATTGTTAACCAGATGAATTATGTTTTAAAACTATACAAATGTTGACAATGCTTTGCCTAGCAATACCAGGCCGGGCCTGCGGCGCTCTCCTTAATTAGGCTACTTAGTATTTAAGTTTCGGTGTCTGCACGCCTTGCACATTTTCCTTGTAAAGTTGCTGTTTGACATTGTGTATTATACAGTATATTTATACCCCACGGCTATAAACGTTTCATAGTCCATTATGAGTCATTCCCCAAGTTCCTGGATGTGATGCACAGTGTTTACACGACTGCAGTGTTTTTAGAGAACTTATTTAACTTACTTATTTATGAACAAAATGCATATTAAATGCACTGAACCCGATTTTTACTGTCTTAAAAACAGAACTAGTTCATATTTTTTGCAGTGGTCTAAAGTTATTCCTCATTTACCCTATGCATTCAGAGCATCGTAATTATTCTCCACGGAGTTGTGCTGTCATGGTAATGCTAACAAATAGCATGCTAACACACACTTCCTGATTCTCTGACAATAAAACATAATTCGCTACAAAACACTGCACAGACTTATTTTGACCTCAGGAGCGGCTTATACAATATATCTGTACTGGGGCAAAACAAATTTTGCTCAAATACATGGAAAACACTCGGGTAGAGTCCCTTTAATTACATTTGCAATGTTTACAAACTAGAACATTTTGTCCATTAATAATACACTGTGTACTTACAAATCAGGTTTTGTAACAGTCTGTTATCAATCTTGTTCATCAGGAACGTCACCCATCCTAAAATCTTGAGTACACACACCCGTGTACATGAAATGATTGACTATGACCTCTGAAAAAGAGAGGTCTCAAAGAGATTGAGACCACTCATTGTATTAGATGTAATTGTGAGAAAGGATATAAAGTATATAAGACTGCTTTGTTAAAGATTGGAAATAAAATGACAAATTAAACACCATGTACGGTACACAGTGTTTAACTGGTCATTTTATTAAAAGGTACATGATGTACCTTTTCTGAGTTTTCTGCAGTTGCCTGTCTCCATGGCATCAAACCTATGCATTTCTTCAATCAGTTACATTTTGTTGCTTAAAAGACCTGTGACATGGCCTGGTGATGCTAGGTCTTTGATTCTAGTGATGGGATTTTCGGCTCCTTTATGGGATCTTGATCTTTTGGATTGGTTCATTTCAAAGAGCCGTTCAAAGGACTAGGCTTTTTATATTTATTTATATGACAGAAGCCAGTGTGAGAACAAATTTTATCTACAAACTAATCACAGAGAAATGACTAAGGCTCAGACTGTTTAAAATGGTTCAAACTAAGAACTAAAAAACGGTTCACTACAATAATAATAATTTTAAAACCAACTGTGATTACGATGCTAAATATGTTTTTTTTTTTTGTGCACAAATCTCTCACTCCTGTCGCCTGCTCTGCTTCTGTGCTGATTCTTGTGTTGATGCTGTGTTAACCTGTATTAAAATGCATACAAATCTGAAAGGAAAAGATTTGGGTCTTTTCAAAAATGAGATCCGAATCCAACCATTCACATTAAGGAACCGTTCAAAAGAGCTGTTTTTATGTCATACTGTGGAAAATTCTGCATCGCAATAACATCTTGCGTTTATTTGAACACAAGCACATTTAAATATTATGTGTTGAGGTAAAAATTAAAATGGAAAAAATCAAAAAACTTTCTGAAATTTTCTAGATTGATGACACTACCAGTAGAAGATTACTATCTTGGCCCTGCTATAGCTGAAATAATACTGAACCAATTAATTTGTTGACATCTTCAGCATAAAGTCTTGTGAACCAGTCAGGCAGGTGCAGAGCTGTAAATAGTGCTTGTCCCCTGAGCTGTGACCCAAGAATGTGTTATTAAGTACACTGTGCCCAAGTCCAGACACTGTAATCACTCACACACCACCTGCACTGAGTTTGTAAATCTGCACTGCAAATTATTTTTGGTTGAGATGACGCCAGCTGCTTGTCTCCATGGAGATGTTATCCCTTAGCCTAGAATCTTTCAAAGTTGGGCCACCAGGACAAGTTACAGGTGTGGAGACTTTGCTGTGAGTGGGCTCAAGTATGTTGTCCAAATATTTGGAGGAATAAATGAAATAAATGCTGGATAAATACTGTTTAATGTCATACCATGGAATACACACTTATGGTGAGGATTGCATTGTTTTTGAAACCGAACCTCAACCTTAACTAACTCAACCATGTAGATGTTTGAATTATTTACGGCACTTAAATTTTTTGTATTTCAAACAGGATATGTTTACCAGTACCGAGGTTGTTGTGCAACTGAGCCTATTTGATTGACAGATTTATATAATTGTCTTCATCCCGTTCTCTCCTTGTTCATTCTCTACATCAGCAGCAAAATCTAGAGCCTCCGCAACTTCTCCATCTCCTCCTCTTCACACTTTTTGGTCGTAACATCTTTCTTCATATTGCAAAACTATCTGCCAATACCATTCCAAGCAAAGTCAAAGTCATTTATTTTAATATATTATTTTTTTCAGACCAAAGTTTAGTTTGTTTTCATACCTGACAGTTTCGAATCTGCAGTCTGACTTCTTCAGGACGATATCCCAGGTGTGTGAGAGTAAAAAGGACCCCTCGTCCCGGTTTAAAGTCCAGACTACTGATGACGCTGTCGTCCTGCCTCCACCGGTAGGAAAACCTGTTTAAATCAGCTCACCGGACACGTCCCAGCAACGGCACGGGGCCACTCTGAGGAAGACCTTTTTATTTATTCAACAAGAGGCATTTTTATTGCCAAAAATACTTTGTAAATACTTTGGTGGAGTCACTTGCTTGTCTCCATGAAGATTGTCTGTGTAGTCCCTCAGTCGTCCAGGTCTGATCCATGACGATTGCCAAGCTTTGTACCATTTCATAGAACATTCCAGGCAAAACAACATCTCCATGGAGAAATAGACATTTTCCCACCCTCCATCAGAAAAGTTACAGAGTGCTCCTTTAAACAACATCAAACAGTAAACATTATGTATCTAAGTGTATCTATTTTTCGTAACTATTTTCTGTAATTTATGTCCACAATGCTTCTAATTACTCTGAAAGGAAACAAGGGAAGATTTATTTTGACCCACAAAGACAGTGATGTAACCGCCTGAAGACAAACAACACTGTAAAGTACATGAAAACAAGGCAGAAATTGCTTGATAATGAAACGATCAAAGAGCACTGTGTCTGTTCTTTCTGTCTGCTATTCAACGTGTAAAATTGGCAATTGTAATTACACGCATTGTTTAAGAGAATCTGCTCTAGAATAAGCAGTGTGCTGTTTGACTGACGTCTGTCTGCATCACTGCCACATGCTGTTTCTCTTGATAAACTTCTAAGGAACGTTAAAAGCGTTAGAACAAGACTTTGATTTAACACACTAGGAACTAAACTAACATTTCTCATAAAAAAAAAAACTACAAAACTACAATTCAACCTAAAGTACCTATACCTCAGCAACATCTGCCTTGGGGCTTAATGATGGAAATGGGGCTGTCAAACGGCCTTGCTAACGTCAATGAGGTATTTACGCACATTCAGTGTTAAATAAGGTGGGTGAAGTGTCTTGCCCAAGGACAAAGAGTAAACAGTTAAAGGTGCACTATGCAACTTTTCTCACTGGGGGTGCACCACCTATTTGTCTCCTTGGAGATGTCATTGCTTTGCTTTGAACATTCCGCAGTATTTACGTATATTATCTTGCATTCGTTTTATAACAGGCGTTTTTATTGCTTTAAAGAATACCTCGAAACCCGCTTTCTTAATGGGAACAGGCTGGCCTCTCCACAGACCTGACCTGTAACTTTGCCTGGTGACGCAACTTGTTTGAGTCCATGGAGATAGACACAGTACCGTATGTTTAAAGGGGCATTGTGTCCAGCCACCTCCATTGTCACCAACTTGCATGTTCTACAACAGGGGTCACCAACACGGT
>KN485389.1:0-26793 GCA_000787095.1 Periophthalmodon schlosseri | reverse complement strand
CCCTCCCTCCCTCCCTGTTACAGTAGCTACCCTCAGCCTGTACTTAGCATTAGCGTAGTCACGTGTGTGTGTGGGAGGATGACTGACTTCAATGTGACATCAAACTTGTCTCTTTTATCAATGAAACTCAAGAACACTGCGGGTTTTCAGTAGATCTCAGAACTGCGTGGTAAAAATCAAACGTGCGTATGAGATAGAAAAGCATCCACAAATCAATTAACGAAGCACAGATAAGGCCAAATGTTAGCTCTAAGGCCGCTTCGAAGGTCATACGTTTTATCACCACCTACCCTAAAGCAACAACAAAGACCTACTGTGCTTGTGTCTGCTATATAATTATAATGTATGACTCCCCGGGATCATTATGTTATAATTTGCTAAAATGACTTAATGAAAGAAATGAGTTTGCTGACTTCTGTGTTAGAAAACTGAGGTGCCCAGTGGGAGGTGACGTCGTCGTAAACGTCATCACTGCAAAGAGCCGTCTCGCTGTCGACCCCTCCTGTGGATAGCTGCAGGTCGCAGTAGCTAGCAGCAGCATTTTTTTTTCCATTTGTACCAAAATGACTACACGACACTGCCGGATCTTACACGCATCATCCATTAAGAAAAGAAAATTGGAGAACAAAGTCAGCACAGAGCAGTGGACATGTGCCGGTGGCGGTGAAAACGGGTTCAACGACAGTATGCCGTCTTGAAAATAAGAGATTAAAGATTGTACAAACATGCATGAATCACTCCAAATACAACTTCGAGTGAGTAAATGAGAAGGGGAAACAACTATAACATGGTTAAAAGCTCTGAAAAGTCGATTTTGCCAAATATGGCTGCTTTAAGTACTATGTTCAAAGTAAGGCAGGAAGAAATGGCAAAAAAAATTAATAATGATTTCTCGTTTTGTATGGATTTATCAAGACTTTCAAGTACATTTTATTTTTTCTTATTTCTTATATACTAATAGGCCCTGTAGCAGATTTCTTTCCATGTATTTGAACAAAATGCGCCTTGCCCCATTATACATATACTGTATGAGCAGGTCTTAAGGTCAAAATATGTCAGCTAATTGTAAAACGATTTACTGTCCGATGATCAGGAAGTGCACGTAGCATGCTAGTTATTGTTAGCTTCACCACTCTAATCTCTGAAAGTTAGTTATCGTGGCTAATAATTAGGATGCTCAGGATGCATAAGGTAAGTGAGGAATAACTTTGGACCACTGCAAACCGTTTAAAATGAACTAGTTCTGTATTTTAACATTTTTAAGACAGTAAAAATCAGGAACAGTGCCTTTAAGGTTCTTCAGCATAGATAATATAGACAGTCAGGCAGTGTCATTTAACAGATACAAAAACTGAACTTGTCTCCAAGCCACAAGCTATTACTGCTATTAAATATGATTCACTGATAGACTAGGAATTAAAAAGTATGCAGCAGACTATCATAATCTGCACAGTTTAATCTTCATTTAACATTTGGTTAATTGCACAGCCTTAATACGAGCAGTGACCTCTTCCAGTTCAATGAGCAGAAACCTATGATCCTGACCACAGCAGACCAAAGCCAAACGAGTGCAGCGGTCTGGAGACACTCTGCCAGTAGTCAGAATTTTCTGCATAATTCATTCACTCTCTACCCTTTGGCGATAAGCTACTTCTATGACCACGGCAACCCTTGGGTCAGGCTGACAGATGAGGGACATATGGGATTTTAATGACCAATAATTAGGAATTCGTCATTATCAACACTGGTACTGAATATGAGCTGCAATACTGAAAAATGAGCTGCATCAGGTATTGGTATCAAAACTGTTCTGTAGTTACTTGTACACTTACCTAACGCATTTGGATATGTCATATATGAAAGAAGACCTATTGTGCTTGTATCCGCAATATAATTACAATCTGTGACACCCGCGGATCATTATGTTATAATTTGCACATTTTAAATTGAAATATTCATCTAAAACGACTTAATAAAGGAAACAAGTCCGCTGACTTCTGCGTTAGAAAACTGTGGTGCCCAATGGGAGCTGACATCACTGTAAACATCATCACAACAAAGTGTTGGCACCTCCGATGGGTAGCTGCAGACCGCACTAGCGATTTTTTTTTTCATTTATACCAAAATGACTATGTGACGCTGCCACATCGTGCACATATCACCGATTAAGAAAATGAAAACCGAAGTAAGTAGAGAGCACTGGGCGTATGTCGATGGTGGTGAAAATGGGGATTGATCGGCAATATGGCATCTTGCAAATAAGCGATTAAAGATTGCTCAGACAACTCAAACTCAACTTAAAACTCAACTAAACCTGCACCAAACCTGGACTGGACCAAGACTAAATCTAGAACAGGACCAAACCAAGTCTACATCAGGTCTAAACTGGACTCAAACCAAGGTCAAATCATGAACACGCCCCTAAATATTCATACCAGCAGATACTTAAGCTAAAGTATCAATGTCGGTATCAAAACTCACTCACACATTACATTCACACATAGATTAAGTGTCTTGCTCATTGACACAACAACTGTATACTCTGGTCTGAGATGATATCGGACTACCATCCTTGTAAAAAACTCTCAAAAGCACATTGTACATCCCACCCAGTAACAAGTGCCTGGGTGAACAGATCTGTTTGCGTAATCAATTCGAGTGCCAATAATGTGATGTCTCAAGAGTGTAATAATGGGTAAACAACCATATAAACTGCTGTGCCTTTCGGGTTTTAAGTAAATATTTAATCAAACGATGCCCTTTACTTTTCAAAATGTCACATGTACATGTTTAAGGTCCCGATCTCTCAATCTCAAGTCGATTGCTAAATGGTAATGGACTGGTAGCACATATTACAGAATTAATACCCGTTTATTGGCCCGTGTGTGACAAAGAATAAGAGACTGCAGGCTCACTATTGATCCGAGCCTGACTGTATGTACAATCCCCCGCTCACCGCCAAGGCTAAAGCTTTAATAGACATTTCCAACATCAAAGCGCTACCGTGTGATGTAATGAGAAAAGCCACAACATTGAACTAATACAGAATGAGAAGTGGAGGGTGGGAGAGGAGCGAGGGGGGGTAATAGTCAGTATGGGGGCATTCATAGGGTGCAAGGCTCCCATAAATAGTCAATGCGCATCGATTGTAAATGGCTGCAGACGGAAACCTCATCTAAACGACCACGGCAGCGTTATATCAGTGTGATGACAAACTGCAAAACAGATATCATGAGGCGTGAAAGCATTTGGGATTGATCGGTGGAGCTGTACAAGAAGCTCTCTGTGTGGACACATTGGCCTGTTTGTTATGTGTGTGTCTAACTTGTGGACTGTATCTACTCAATGTAAAGCCCACGTGCCCTGTCTGTCCTGGTTAGTCTCATTAATGCTATTAATTGGTTGGGGTTAGATTGCACCTGGGTCCATGGGCCTATGTAAAGACTAGCCACAGGAAATGTTTTCAGGTTTGTACACAAAGTAGAGCAGAAATAAAATGCAAATTACAGATGCATTAATACAACCTTTTCAGTTTAGATGCTTTGAATTTGAATTTAAAGGTGCACTATTTTCTGGTTTAGGGTCTGCCACTGCTTGTCTCCATGGAGATGTTATAGCTTTGATGGGAAGGTTCCACAGGTATTGTTATTATTATTACATATTTTGAAAAATAAAATAAAATCAACAACTACAATCGATGCATTCTTGCTGGTTTCCCTCTCCATAGATCTGATTTGTAACTTCGCCTGGTGCTACCACCTGCCTTTTTCCATGGGCATGGATAAGTTTAATGCCATACTGTGGAACATTATATGCAAAACACCATCTCTATGGTGGTTGGTTACAAAGTGAACCTTAGGTGTTGTCACAGTTGCACACACATTGCATCAAATTGGGTCTAAACTGAGACTAAACCAGGACTAGAACAGGACCAAACCAAGTCTTGATCAGGACTAAACTGATTTGAAATCGGGACCTTAAGCAGATATGAATTGATACCTTTGCAAAAACGTAGGTAGATATTATACTTAAAGGTCCTATGTTACACAAAATGGACTCTTGTGAGCTTTAAGCCATGTTATAATGTTGTTACCTCATCAAAAACATCTAGTTTAGTTTTTTGTTTCATTCACACATGTTTGAGTAACCCTGCATTTCTTGTCTGTCGACATCTCCAAATCTCAAAATGCTCTGTTCCATATTGTGACGCCATTAAGTGGTAGTTTTCAAGTTAACAGCTACATTTTACCTTTAGTTCAGCAGAGATAGGCAATTCCAGAGCTGGACTTATCCAAATGATTGTAATGAAGGTCCATGGAGTTTAAAAACACAGTGAAGCACTTCCTGTATTACCACATGACATCACAAGGTGGAACAGAGTGTTTTTCGTTTGAGAGAAGAACACAGCCTAAAAATATGCAGGGTTTGTGTGTGAAACGTGTGAATGAAACAAAACACAACTCCAGATATAATTTTGATGAGGAAACAACATTATAACATAGATCAGGAAATAGCGCAATATGGGTCCTTTAAAATCTGAGTACATTTGCTGTAAATGTTCTGTTTTCTGAGCCTTTTAGCACATCTCTGCACATGTAACCAGTGCTGATAGAATTAATATCTGTGACCTTCCCGTGTCATTTGCCTGATGGCCTGTGATGCTGACGCTACAGGAACATCTTTCCAGTTGTTGCTTCGGGGGAACAGTCACCGTGTGTCAGTCCTCATATATGATGTCATAAGTGTGCGCCCATAGCAATATTTACCCCGCATTTTATTTGAGACAATAACGGAACTTGAAATCCTTATTCAAGACTTTCTCTGCAATAGATTCACAGAAATTGACATTTGATCAGGCTTTCAGTTACTTTTTAAATGTTTATGGTGATAGGGCATCAAGATGACTGGTAACGTGTAACTGGTCACATTTTTATATAGTGCTTTTCCACCTTCAAGGCACTCAAAGCGCTTTACATCAAGGAACCACTCACCCATTCACACACACATTCATACCAGTGTACACAGACAGAAGAAGAAGGACGCTTACCCATTACAATTTTAAATTAACGTGGAGAAAAACTGATGAACAGCACTGCAGTTTTGAACCTTTAATCCCACTCCAAAACCACTCCTGTATGTTCTTTTTGTGTGTGCGTATGTATGTGCACGAGTGAATTATGTGTTATTGTGAAGTCCTCTGGGTGTCTAGAAAAGTACTACACAGCAAGAATGTTGAAACGTATGAAGGGTCTGGCAAATAATAATTGATTAATTATTAATTAATTAATTATTGAATTGGTAAAAAAAAATCTAAATTAGACACAGTATTGTAGCATTAAGACCACTGGTTCCTGACCGCTATCCTGATTCTAGATCTAGAGATGGGTCCCTATGTGCAGCACTGAAGTTGTTCACTGCTCCTGATCAGCTGCCCTATACGCACTAGGTGAAGGATGGGCCAACTGCAGAGGACAAATTTCACTACTGGAATCAATCTAAACAAAAAAAGTCCTTCCTTCATTTTCCCTATTTTAAAGGTCCTATATTACACAAATTTGACTCTGCCGAGCTTTAAGCCATGTTATAATGGTAATGGTATTACCTCATCAAAAACATACCTGGCGTTGTATTTTGTTTCATTCACACGTTTGAGTAATCCTTTATTATTAGTTTGTCTACATCTCGAACGCTGTTCCACCTTGTGATGTCATGAAGCAGTAGTTTTCAAGTTAACACCTACCTTTACCTTTTGTTCAAAAGAGATGAGAAAATCCAGGGCTGAAGTTATCCAAATGATTCTAGTGAAGGTGTATGGAGTTTAAAAACACCATGGCGCACTTCCTGTATCACCACATGACATCAGAAGGTGGAGTGTTTTCTGTTTGAGAGAACTCGGCCTAAATATGCAGGGTTTGTATTATAACATAGATCAGAAAAAAGAGTAATATGGGCCCTTTAAGTAACTTATATCATATATTCGATCAAAACGTTTTACTATTCATGGGTTTCAGTTTTCCTGGTTAATGACGCAATTTTGAGTACTTGATTTGAATTGTTAATTGCAGTGGAAACAATGCAATATTTACATCACTCTGAAATCCATGAATAGAGCCCAGGGACTGCTCTCTAACTACAGTTTTGCACTTGCTTTACCTTTTGATCCAAAGCCAAAAAATAACTCAGATTAATCTCGTAATAAATCACAACAGGAACTCTATGTATAATTCCATATTTTTACAGCCAAAACCTAATGAAACGCGGCGGCCATTTATTAAGTTGCAAAGTTTTGAGACCACGACAGGACAAGTTCAGCAAAAAACACCCAGCTTGCAAACGTGCTTCGTGTTTTTGTGAGCGAGTGCCTTACCTGAACTTCTCGAGCGTGATAGGCGATTATGAGCCCCAAGAGGATGACAGTGGACAGGCTGATCAAACACTTCAAGGCCAGTGAATACATGGAGCTCTGTGGAGAAAAACATAGACACAGATCTTACCACTTGTAAACTAATAGCAGCATTATCACACTGGCTATGGTTACACGCACACCAAAATCTGACCATGATCTGATTTCTGGAATTATCAGATTATTGAAATGTCATGTATAAAGTTGGATGTGAGTAATCCGATTTCTTTCTTATTGTTCACACCTGCGCTGGTTTTGACAGTGAAAAATATGCAAAAAGGGGCAAACTTGTGTGACAATGACAAAAATGAAAGCGGAAATGTAAAAGGTCCTATATTACGCAAAACTGAGTCTTGTGAGCTTTTAGTCATGTTATAATGTTACCTCCTCAAAAAGCTGTGTTTTGTTTCATTCACACATGTTTGAGTAACCCTTGATTATTAGTCTGTCAACATCTCCAAAGCAAAGTTTTCAAGTTAACAGCGACCTTTTACCTTTTGTTCAGTAGAGACTGGCAATTCCAAGGTTTGAAATTATCCAAATGATTCTAGTGAAGGTGTATGGAGTTTAAAAACACACTTCCACAGCACTTCCTGTATTACCACATGACATCACAAGGTGGAACAGAGTGTTTTCTGTTTGAGAGACAAACTCTCCTAAACATACAGGGTCTGTGTGCTAAATATGTGTGAATGAAACAAAACACAACTCCAGGTATGTTTGTGATGAGGAAACAACATTATAATATAGGTAAGAAAATAGCGTAATATGGGCCTTTTAAAGATGGAAAGAAGTATTTTAAAGATCATTAGTAGTTTATGTTCCAAATACAGCAGTTACTCTAAAAGTCCATTGATTAACTGACATGTCACCAGGGGATCAGATTTCTCTTGGGCACACCAAAAATCTATTCTAATTATTGGGTTATCGGATTATTGTCGTTATCTGATTTTTCCTGGTCATGTAAATGTATTAACTATGGTATTAACTAAGTAGGATGTCAGTCACATTATCAAATTTTAACAATTACCGGTATTAACACCAAACAGCAGTGAAACCCTTAGCTCACTTTCATTCACATTGCATTTGGATACTCTTTAGTATGCGACTAGCTTCATAACATCAACCTGAGTGATAAAGTGACATAAACAGATAAAATTGTACTTTTAAAGAGTGTGAACTGAAATAAATTGACTTATTTAACACCTAAATATCTCACAATGATTATTTTTTTTGGTCTTACAACTATCCACGTTACACCGCCTGCCCACGTTCACTTCCAACTGCTACTAACCTGCATTTCTGTTGTGATTTACGTTTCTATCCAATTCAGTCTTTTATTTTTGTTTTTATACAGCACATTTAAATAGAGCTTCAGCTGCCCAACGTGCTTCACATAAAAGCCAGCAAAAAGCAAAAATACAGATAATACAACACACAGGCAAAAACCAATGAAACGCCAATAAAACACCAAGATATCCTGTTTAGCTAGTATTAAATGCCAGGGAGATGAGGTAGTTTTTCAGTCTGGTCTTAAACTGCGTTAAAGACTGTGAGTTAAGGTGGAATCCATTAATTTCAATGAAGAACTCTTGCAGTCTTGCAGCAAAAACATTATGTAAAATAGGTCGATTCATGTAAAATGTTCTGTGTTTATGTGCACCAACAAGTCAACAATGCGTCTTTCTCTGGGAGGCTTGAAAAGAGTTTTGTCTGTATAGAACTTATTTGCTTTGGAGTTTGGCAGCCTTATGCAAAATCATGCAACCGGAATGCTAATGGCAGCAACTTTCTGAATAAGGTTAATATTGTGACCTGAATTATCACAGTTATTCATTATTCAAGGCGCTGTACATGTTTTAAACAATGTTAAAAACATGAAAAACAGAACTAGCATAATGTAAACGATTTGCCGTGATCCAAAGTTATTCCTGTCTTACCTTATGCATTCCGAGCATCCCAATTATTCACTACAATGAGTTTGTTAAACGCTTTTCACAACTGTCAGAGAGCGGAGTTTAGCCGTGGCAGTAAAGCTAACAACAACTAGCATGCTAACGAGCAAATAACTGATTAGTGGACAATAAAATGCTTGACTTAGATGCTGACTTATTTTGACCTTGAGCTACTTATACAATATAACTGCACTGGGCATAGACTGTATAAAGAAGTGGACTAAGGGAGTGCGATGTTACTCGTAGCGTTCGGCTCTAGTCAAATGAAGCTCATCAAGGCAGCAGTTATGGGGGGAAAATTTGGAGCCGAGTTCAATATTTGGAATTCTGATCACGTGTATTAAAGCCAATTAGCGCCTCAGAGATAGAAGGTTCCTGATTTGTCTGTTATTAATGTTCATATCTTGATTTACGGACACAATAGTGAAATAAAAATACCAGGATCATGTAGAGCGGGTTAAGACGAACATTTTAAGACCAAAATGACGAGCCTGACAGCAGCAGTTACCGATGGAGCGAGAAGCGCGGCCATGCTCACTTCCTATATGGAACGCGGCGGCCAGCAGGGTAGTTATGTCCATTTATATATACAGTCTATGGTACTGGGGCAAGACAAATGTTGCTCAAACACATGAGAAAAAAAGGTATAAGACCTTTATCAGATCATCTTGACATCCCTAGTTGTGAAAATGTGTAATAATATTCGTCACGCCTCTAATGGACATTTTTTTGATGAGCCAACATTTACAAAGCAGAATTTCCTACACAGAGCATAAGTGGTTGGCTGCCTGGGATTGCGCCTGTCAATAGAACTCAGCAGTGAAGCTTAAAATCCTCTGCTTTCATAAGGCTCGTAATCAATGCATGGGGGAACTTTAAATCAATACAACTCATCGCACTCTTTTAACCCTCTCACCTCCTCTAGATCTGCACTGTTTTACTCAGTCTATGCACACGTACATATGCACTCTACATAAAGGCTGTGGAGATCAGAGGAGGAGATGTGCTGAGGAGTAAATCTCTTGGTTGAAGAGGCAGAACAGAGATAGGAAATGACACCCCCAGCCATGGCTTAAGAAAAAAAAAAAAAAATCTCCATTTTAAATCAGTGTGCATGTTAAAAATACAGGTTACCACAGCAACGAGGATGCTTCAGGCTGCCAGGTAGCTCACAATAAAAACTAACTATGGCAGACAATAGGAAAATGATTGTATTGATTTTGAACACCTCTTATGAACAGTAATACGCATAGTCTACACACAATTTATGCTTATGTAAACATATGTTGTCTGTCCTTGTCGTTTTTGGTTTGTATCAGAGCTTTCACAGCTTGTCAAAAATATTATGCACAACAGCAAAAATGCCAGTGTCTATTTGGGCCTATTCAAGTTGAAAGAACATAATATACATTGGGGGCGACAGTAGCTCAGTTGTGTTTATCCACTGATCCGAAGGTTGGTGGGTCGAATCCCGCTCTCGACATGAACATCATTGGTTGAGCGCACAGATCCACAGGTTGGCGGTGCGATTCCAGCTCCCACCAATGTGTGTGAACGGGTGAGTGGTTCTTTCGAGGTAGAAAAGTCCTGTATAAAAATGTGACCATAACACATACTTTGTCAGGACTTTGGTCGGTTGGTCCACTTCAAACCAAGGATTACAATTTAGGCATCGCAATTAAAGGGAGATTATCAGATTACGTCATAGCGGTGATCGATCAAGACCATATCATAAAGGGATGTCATCAGTTTGGACAAAAGGCCAGTGACTATAATAGCATAGACATATAAAGGGGCACTATGTAACTTATTGCTTTGCCTGGAATGTTCCTTTGTATGACATTAAACATGTCTATCGTGCATTTATTCAGTCACTGTTTTTGTTTTTTATCGCTCAGAAAGATGCATTCTGTGAGCAGGGTAGCCTCCCCATAGATCTGGCTTGTAACTTGACAAAGTGCTTTGAGTGCTTGCTTTGGAGATGAGTTTAATGCCATGCTGAATAAATTGCGGGCTCTCTCCATTTTACTAAGGTTGAACATTGTGAAAGAAAAATTCAATTCTGCCAACTGGACAAAAAGTTATTTGAGTGAAGACGTTTTGCTGCTCATCCAAGCCGCTTCTTCAGGCTGAACAGTTTAGGAAAAATATGTATTGTGAGTGGTCCTAATTAGAGATCAACTGATATGGGTTTTTTCATGGCTGTAGATGGCTCTGCTGTAGATTTAAGGCCAATAGCCGATACACTAAAAAGTCCAAATATCGGCTCTAGCTCTAGTCCTAATATTAAGTATTGGGATAAGCAGTTTGTATATTTTAATACTAGGTCATATGCAGTTTAAACATGTCCTAATACAAGAATCACATGGTTTCAGAACATGTTTGTAGCATGGTGGAAGCTACTGGTTTAGAAGGTTTTAGACATAATAAGACAGAATATTTGCAGAGGAAGTCTGGTAATCCCTCAGTCATCCAGGTATGCTTCAATCCAAAATTTGAATCTGTCAACTGGGCAAAAAGTTGTAGGAGTGAAGACGTTTCGCTGCTCATCCAAGCCGCTTCTTCAGTTCTGGTCAGATTGCCGGTGGACACTGCCTTATATCTATCTGAAGGGAGGAGCTAACTACACTGAATCTGTCAACTTTTTGTCCAGTTGACAGATTTGAATTTTTCTTAAACTATTTACAGAGGAAATTATTGATTATAAATTTGATTGGATTTATTTGGAAACTCTTCACTTTACTGCTAAAGTCTGAGCTCACAACCAACACCAGGTAGAAAAGCCTATTTAATGGTGCTTCAGTTTCACATCTGTAATAACGCGTTTGCAGTGAGGGGTGGAGTTATGGGCCATGACGACACGCTTCTAAGGTAATGTCCCGTTAAGTGCAAGCTTTGTACTCCGAATTTAAATACGTTACTCAGCCGTTTTTCTCGACCACATGATTAGACTCATGAATATAGATTACAGGTTAGTCTGGTGGAAAATAAAGCACATTATTGTGTCAAGTTAGAGCCTTGTGAAATATCTATGTATTAACTTTACACCAGAAAATCCACACGTTGTCTGCTTTGCTAATCTCATCTGATAATGGGTTGCTCTGGTGAGTTTTACATGTTTTGGTAGAGCTGTAAAAATATATATTATAACAAACATTGCAGAACTAGTCAAAAGTCCAGAAGAAAGTGTAAAAAATGATTATCCACATGAGTCACTTTAATTAATCTTCACTTCACTTATCCTGGTTTGGTCCTGGGGTGACCCTAATCTTAATTTGGTCCTGGTGTAGTCCTAGTTTAGTCCTGGTCCAGTACAGGCTTAGTTCTAGGTTTAGTCCCAATTTTGATGTAGTAGTCTTTGAATCTTTGGACTTATTTAGTAAACAATTTAGGTTTAAGTTAGATGGTATGGCTCTGAACGCTGTTCCTGATATGCTTCACAGCACAGTTTGTGTACTGTGGCTCAAAGAAAGAAAAAAGAAAAAAGATCTGATGAAGGCTTTCTGCTGAAATGTAATCTCAGAATAATACAAACAAATTTGGACATCAGCCATCTAAGTGCGCTATGCATTTTTTTCGATGTTGCACAGTACAGCATTAAAATTATATCTCACAAGCTGACGAATGGCCTGTTATATTACAGTTGTTTTTATTGTTTAAAAATACATTGAAATACCTTACTCTGAGCAGACTCAACTCTCCACAGATCTGACTTGTAACTTGGCCTGGTGGCATCCACTGCTTGTCTCTATGGAGGTAAAAGTTTATGCCATACTGTAGAATATTCCAGGCAAAGTAATAACGTCGACATGGAAACAAGCAGGTGACATAGTGCACCTTTAAATGTCCTATATTACACAAAATTGACTCGCTTTAAGATATGTTATAATGTTGTTCATCAAAAACATAAAATCATGGTTTATTATTCTGTCTACATCTGCAAAACTCAAAATGCTCTGTTTCATCTTGTGATGTCATGAAGCAGTAGTTTTCAAGTTAACAGCTACATTTTACCTTTTGTTCAGTAGAGATTGGCAAGTCCAGTGAAGGTGTAAGGAGTTTAAAAACACAGTAGAGCACTTCCTGTATTACCACGCATCATCACAAGGTGGAAGAGAGTGTTTTCAGTTTTACCTAAATATGCAGGGTTTGTGTGTTAAACATGTGTAAATGAAACAAAACACAAATCCAGGTATGTCTGTGATGTGGAAACAACATTATAACATAGATCAGAAGATCATAGGCCCTTTAACTCATGTATAGATATATATTTTACAGTGCATGGTCATCAAATGAATGTAGTCAATGTACAGCGTGTTTCTGAAGAGGGAGCCACTATGAGGTGAGTATTTTCATTTGTCGTTAATATCTGTGTGATACGGCCCACTGCACAACACCAGGGAAGTCTCTCTATCTTCAGCACTGATTTCCTCTGAGCTCGCACAAAGCTGGAGCTGCCATTCACTCCCACTTCACACACTGCAAAAATACATTTCTAGCACAAATCACTTTGTATTGGAGTATTTCTGACTAGTTTACACTTTCCTACTATGGCCTCAATTAATGCTTCTTAAGGTGGTGCAACTTGGAAGGGGCAAATAGCATTTGAGTACTATTTTACATTTGTTCTATAGTGAGCTGTTCTTTATGCAAATCGGAGCCGTTTCTTGGGTTGTGTTTAAAGCCATGGCAATGAACAAACCAAAAACATGTTTACTCCACAAGTATTTGCTGTAGAACATCATGTATGTTGATTGTTGTCAGATCCTAAAAGCTCACGTTTTTGGCAGAATTTGTCATCTAAGCAGGCAGCAACAGCATAGAGGTAACATTATCCAAAATTATTTTAAAAAGTAAACAAAAGAGCCACAAAGACTGCCACCCACTGCAGCACTTTGGTATTTCAGTGGTCTCCCATCCCAGTACTAGCAAAGCCTAAGTCTGCTTAGCTTCTGAGATCAGACTGAATCGGGTATTCACCATCTGGTATAACAGCAACAATGTAAATTTCCTCTGTCCTCATCTCCAGTAAACATTATAGGTCTATTACAACACTGTGATGTCATCTGAAAGCCGTGTATTGATGGATCCATTCATTGATCGCAGCAGTTTTCAGCCTCAATCTGGACAAACTGTCAAAAACTGTCATTTCTGGTGGTACAAAGATTGTTTTAGTGTTTGGTTACTTTTAGGGTCAAAATATTATCACATTTTGTTCTCCTTTTGGTTGGTGCTTTTTCATAACTATTGCATTAACTGTAGTCCTACTTAAACCTGGTTTAGCCCTAGTTAAGACCTGGTATAGTCCTGTTATAGACCTGGTTTAGATCCGGTGGTACTTGGAAAGATTTCTGAGGCTGTACTTTGTTTGACAGTTTGAGTACCGATGATCAATGTAACTCATTCATTAACATTATTGGTTCCAAGATCATTTGGGTATAAATTAGAAAATAAACCTGCCAATGGGTAAGTGCAATTGTCTTACCTGATAACTTAGGTTAAAAAAATAGTGTATTGAAATTAAAAACATTGTGTTACAAGTGAATTAATTAAGATTCATTAGGTAAATCTAAACTACTCAAAACGTCTCAAATTAAGATTTACATTCTGAATTCAAGTCATTTGAACCAGCCTAGATTTTCCTTTTTTCTTTTTTTGCAGTGCTCTCCCTGTCGATCTGTCTCCGCTTGGCTACTGCAGCTCATTTGTACTCACTGAAGCAAACTAGGTGGCAACATTGTTGTGCTAATGAGTAAAAAGCACACTCCAGCGGCATATGTTTAAACACACTCGGCCTGGTAAATGGAAATATTTGGCTCCTATTCTTCAGCTTGTGTCTGCAGCTCTCAGAGATGCTTTTACCACACATGTATATGGCTTTTATACTGCCTCTTTCCACCACTGAATCAACCACATAAGGGCTTGTTTACCTTTCAGCCTGTTTAACTTGGAAGGAGTGAATAGCATTTGAATACTCTTTTACATTTGGACAATAGTGAGCTGTTCTTTATGCAAATAGTGTCTGTTTCTGGGATTGTGTTTAAAGCCATGGCAATGAACAAACCAAAAACATGTTTACTCCACAAGTATTCGCTGTAGAACGTCATGATGTTAACTGTTGTCAACAAAGAGCCACAAAGACTGCCACCCACTGCAGCACTTTGGTATTCCAGTGGTCTCCCATCCAGTACTAGCCAAGCCCAAGTCTGCTTAGCTTCTGAGATCAGACTGAATCGGGTATTCACCATCTGGTATAACAGCAACAATGTAAATTTCCTCTGTCCTCATCTCCAGTAAACATTATAGGTCTATTACAACACTGTGATGTCATCTGAAAGCCGTGTATTGATGGATCCATTCATTGATCGCAGCAGTTTTCAGCCTCAATCTGGACAAACTGTCTCTAAACAGCCCCGCGCTGGGCCGTCCTGTTGTCTTGTCACTACTGTCAGGTTGCCTGGCAACGACTGAGGACCCTGCTCTGAAGTGAAGGAAAGTTGTTTATGTGAAACAGCCATTCACCTGCGTGCTGATGAAACAAGTGATGTGAACAGCACAGCGCTGTTGTTTTTTAGCAAGAATTAAGTGGTTTATCTTTAACTATTACTGCTACTCATGAATATGTTTGTTTTTGTTTATTTATTAGCTGTACCTGAGGGCCAGCTAATCTTCCTGCGGAAATCATAATGTGACAGATAACTGCAAATAGGATTTTTAACATTATAAAGATATATTATTTTATGGACAGGTAAACTACTATGATATGGTAAATATAGCAAGAACAATGGCCTAGTCTCGACCAAGTACCACATTTGTGTATTTTCTTTTTTGACAATCCTTATGAAAACACAAAGTAATGAACAGAGAAATCTGACTCTTGTTCCCTTATTAAATTCATTAATTCATTAAATTCTAAAACCCGAAAACACAATAGGACTGAGGCTGCAATCCCTCATATTGACAGACACCAAAATGTGTGTCTGGGTTTGTGAGCTTCTCCTCCTTCTGCCTCTGCCTCACCGTGTTTGTGTGATTAGTATGTTTTGATCAATGCTTTGGCAGAAATCAAGCCGTGATAATGAGCTTTTGAGCAGTTTCAGTTCAATCACTGAACTGCAAGACCCAATAGACCAGCCAGGCTAATAGACTGGGTTCATCTGACATTACAATTCTTAACAGCTCATAGTTCATAATTAAGACAGGGGCAACAACATGAATTATATAGGTCACTGCCCTCTATCTGCAACTCTGACTTGGAATCAGGGCTGTGCATTAGGCCTGTCTGTCACAATGGCACATTTTGAAGTATAGACGTTACATATGCGACCATCTACAGCGCAACTCTGATTGTTAAAAATATAAAAATGTCCCCATTATTGCAAAGAAAATGTAGTCTGTGTAATCCCTCAGTTGTCCAGGTATGATCCAAAGTAAAAGATTTGAATTTTTCTTTCACAGTTTACTATTAGGCATGGGACGATATTGTAATTTGGTGACACGATTATTATGGCCAAAATAATTGCAATTAACAACTATATCACGATAATTGTTAAAGTTACTGACAATTTAAAAATGTTACAGCAAGTATACTTTTAATATTATGAAAAAAGTTCCATGTATAAACAAATGTTATAGCTTTGTACTTTGTTATAAGTGGAAACAACAATGATCTAGAAGAGATCGTCATGGAGAAGTAGGTTTGCTCTGCACATTCTGGTGATATAATCTTTGTTGGCAATTCTCACGATTATA
This sequence comes from Periophthalmodon schlosseri, assembly GCA_000787095.1. NCBI lineage: Eukaryota > Metazoa > Chordata > Actinopteri > Gobiiformes > Gobiidae > Periophthalmodon > Periophthalmodon schlosseri. The sequence continues at coordinate 10,683 of KN485389.1, read as the reverse complement.
TGAAATGTCCCACGAATGATTATTGTTGACCCTTTTGATCACGATAAATGATATTATGTTTATTGTCCAATCCCTACACACGAAAAATGTTTAGCCACAAAATATATTGTTCCAGCTGTTTTTTAAGGAACGCTGAGATGGCTCGGGCCTGTGTTCCGGAAGCCTCCTGTGAGCCTCGTTGTGGGGGAGGAGACCCAGGGGAAGACCCAGGACTCACTGGAGGGACTATGGCTCTATGAATCTGTGGAAAGGGAAGTCTCGGCCTCCCTGCTCAGACTGGTGCCTCCGTGACCAGGCCCCGGGAAGAAAATGGATCACTGTTAAGTGAAAAAAAAGTGATACATTTTTTCGCCCAGCCCAACATCGAATTCTACATTATAAACGCAGCCTATCCATGGGTTTCAGAATGATGAAAAATTAGACTGTTACCATAGCGATTAACACTTTCAAACTAAATCTTATATATTTTGTATGGTCAAAAGTCCTCAATATGAAACCCATGAATAGAGTTTGTTCACCAACTCTCCCGGTCTCACCTATGTTGACACAGACAAGAGCAAATACACATGTCTACCATCATACATGGCTGTTGGCTTGATCTTGGCCCTATGCTTTGGTCTGGAGTCTGGACTGGTCTGTAAGCGCAGGTGTGTACATGTGGTAATGGGTTAGCCTCGGGGGTTTCTCACTGTCACAACGTTGCCTCCTTGCAATCAGTCTCCAGGGAAACAAGCAGGAGACAGAGAAGCACAGACACCTCGGCAGGATCAACACATGTGCACACAGACACACAAATATATTAGACTTCAACACGAGCCATTACAGCCCTGCTCACTCAATGAAATCAGCACAAAGGGAAATGTGAGCATGTACATAGTGGCAGGTGCGTCTAGGGGAACTAATATGACAAGGCCAAACACGAGGGACACTTACATATGGATTTTTTCAGACAATAACAAATGCTGTTGTGGCTGTTAAAGGTACAGTGTGTAACTTTCTCGAGATGGTATGTCACATGTATGATTCCTTGGAAAACAGAAAGTTAAAACCATACATTCGCAATGTAGATACGTTTTAGGCCATACTGTGGAATATTATATTCAAGGGAACATTTTCATGTAAACAAGCAGGAGAAGGCCCTCGAGCCCAAATAAGCGTCAGGTTTGTGGAGTCCGCTCAGAGTAAGGATGCATGTTTTTCAAAGTTTTTCAGTGCAATAAACACACAAAAAAAACCACAAACCCACATACTTATATTTTAGTAAATTCTTTGGCTAAAAAGTTACATGCTGTGACTTTAAAGTAAAAAAATATTTTAAATGTATAACAAGGCTTTCAAATAATAGTTACATTGCAGTAAAATGTTTCACATTTTCACAATGTTTGTAAATATAATTTCAAAATTTAACTATGGGACACAAATTGAATTTCAATACAAAAATTTTATATTTGATTTCAATACTAAGGAATCAATCATAGTGAGGTATGAACTCTCAGAACAAGCAAACAAATATATTTACCACTTCAAGGCATTATAAACATACTAAGTCTACATAAATCGTGATAAAAATCAATAATCAATAATCAATAATCTGGCTCAAAGGAAATCATGATATACATTTTTTGGCCTTTCACTCACCGCTTCCTTTTGTCCTGTTTCGGTGATTATGTGACACTTGTTCAGATGAAAAGTTTCAGAATTAGTTCTAGTATTAATTGGCATCTAGGTATAGATTATTTGGACAACCCAAAATACAATATAATTTGATGTATTTTTATAATGCTTATGTAAACATACAGCTACCTCATTTTAATGTCATCCTTTTACATGTTTAATTAACTAATCTGTTTAAAAAGACACATCTGAAGATCAAACTTGACATGACAAATGGACAGAAAGATACTATGAAATCTCACATATTGGATGTTATCAATATTAGCACATACACACTGATCTATGGCTGTATCCATGGAGGATTTGTCCCAGACTCAGTGACGTAAATGTTTACAGGAAGATGATGCAACGTGAATCCACCCATGTGTACCAACACGCTCACACATTCGGAGGCAGGTAGTCTAGCCTTGTTACTCTGAGTGAAATGAACATATTTGTAGCTGTTAGGCGGCATAGGCCCGAGGGGATCGCTGGCCTCCCTCTGCAGCCTGTGATCAGCAGTGAGGGGAAGAGAGCAGAGATGGTTGATGGCTCCTTCAGAGAATATGCTCATTCATACAGGAGGGCCACATACAATACATTATGTAGAAAAAATATTGGTATTGTTGTTTTGAAGATGTGCAAAAGGACAGTAATAAAGGTGCAATATGTAACTTTTCTGGTGGAGGGTACGTCACTTGCTTGTCTCCATGTATGTGTTATTGCTTTGCTTGGAATGTTCCACAGTTTAGTATTAAGTTGGATTTATTCAATTAAAGCGTTTTTTTACTTGAAAAACATGCACGTGAGCAGGGTTGCCTCTCCACAGATCTTACATGTAACTTGGCCTATTATTGCCATATTGTGGAACATTCCAGGCAAAGTGACATCTCCATGGATACAAGCAAACAGCAGACCCTCGTCCAGAAAAGTTACATACTGCACCTTTAAGTGTATCTAGTATAATAGGAAAAAAGGAAACACAGGATAAGGTATGATTTAGATCAAGGATGCGTTCACACTTGCACTTACTTGGTCCTGTTTTGAGCCCTGTTTGGTTTTGATGTAGACTTGGTTTGGTCCTGTTCTAGTCCTGTTTTTTTCCAGGTTTAGTCTCAGTTGAAATGGGACTACCGTTTTCATTTGGTGTTTGCGAAAGTGTATGTGTTCACACCGTACCTGCAAATTTTTGCAAATTTTTGTTGGATGGAAAAAATATGTTAAAATACTGAGAAATTAATTTGTGAAAATCGCCCACCTTTAATATGAAGCCTAAGAGGGCTGTGTGGAGTACAAATGTGTATATGCTGATGTCTCCTTTAGAGAATATGTCAGTGGAATAACTATGTGACGATTCTGTACAGTAGCTACTATAGTGTCTGTAAATTGCCAACTAAAGATTCACAAGGTCTTTAAATGTCTGTGAAAAATGTCATAGGTAAAAGATTGTAGCAGAGGGACAGAGTGTGGTTGTGACGGGAGACAGGGGGAGATGTGGTGAGCCTGCTGGGATGGCCATGACGCCCCTGGGTGATGGAGATATATTTAAAATGCATCTGTGGGGAATAAAACCACCCTCTGAAGATTATCAACAAGAAGGTGAATGGAAAACAGGGCAGTGTGGGACTCAAACTTCAGTGATCTCCAGTCATATTAAAAACAAAGGTATCGTTCAGATGTAACAGGTACAGGAAATCCATAAAGAAAATAGCAGTTTGAATGGTTGAAATGAGTAAAGGCTGGTTAAGGTTAAAATGCTGTAGGTACTGAAAAAAGTTACTAGTCAATGTCATCACTAACACTAAAAAAAAATTGTATTATCCTGTTCTAGAAAATAATTAATACAGGGACATATCTGTGTATTAACTGTAGTAATTACCTATTGAAAAAAGTATTGTTCAAGTAAAAATAAGTAATTTTTTTAAAGGTGCACTATGTAACTTTTGTAGTGGGTCTGATACTTGCTTGTCTAAATGAGTGCTATTGTTTTGGCTGGAATGTTCCAAAGGATGGCATTAAACTTATCCATCTTATATTCACTCAATTACACAAGGTTTTATTGCTCAAAAATAGCTTGAAAAACATCCTCTCCACAGAACTGACTTGTAACTTGGCCTGGTGGCACTATCTGCTTGTCTCCATGGAGATAGCTAAGTTTAATGCCATACACTGTATAACCACAGACTGTATATATAAATGGACATAGCTAACTTGCTAGCTACAGCGTTCCAAATAAGAAGTGATCATGGGAGCACTTCTGGCTCCAATTCACATTCTATTGAAAACTTGTCGCCCCTCTCTCCGTACCTGCTGCTGTCAGGCTCATCATTTTAGTCTTAAAATGTTCGTATTAACCTGCTCTACATGACCCGGGTGTTTTTGTTCGCTATTGTGTTCGTAAAATCAAGATATGAACATTATTAACAGACAAATTGAACAACTTCTTTCCCCAAGTCGCTCCCATTAGCATTAGCAACAGGTATGATTGACAGGAAGGGGCGTTACCTTTAACAGCCTCGTTTCGGATTGGCTCTTTGGTTGCTATGATACTTGCAGTCAGAATTCCAGATATGGAACTTGGCTCCTGTCATGGCTTTCTTTACCTTAAATCTTTACTTGTATTGTTATGGATCTTTTAACCTAACCTTCGTAATACCATCTGTTGTTATGCATTGGTGTATCTCTTGTTTGTGCCTATAACGGCCTCCAGCTTCTTTGTCTAGACTAAACGGTACGATTGTTTTGATGGTACAAAAACGCTGTATGTATTTTCATTTGCTAGTTGAGGGCGAGACGACACTATTAGGGACAATAGCTCTTTAATAATTGTGCACCATTGATGCAATAAATCTGACTCTTTGATTCAAGACAACTTCTCTGTTCATTTTGTATTTTTTAATGTTTTTACTATTAGAAATTCCACAACACTCCAAATTCGCCTCTATAACTGCTGCCTCGGTGAGCTTCATTTGACTGGAGCCGAACGCTATGGGTGACGTCACACTCCCTTAGTTCACTTCTTTATACGGTCTATGTGTATAACATTTCAGGTATAGCAATAAAATCATCATGGAGAGATGCTTCTGAAGGGCACTCCACCAGAAAAGTTGCACAGTGCACTTTAAAGCACCTGCAGTAACAAAAATGGAAAGGTATCCTCTGCCTCTGCCTGTTTTGTAACTTGTGATTATTACTGATTATTTAACCCCTGTTCTATATTGGCTCCTGGTCAGCACATAACACCCGACCCGTCCGTACTGCCAACTCCCATCTGTATGTCAAAGCATCAAGTGTGGCCTCCGTCGGCGTAACAAGTGAAGTGGACAACAGCTGTGTATGGACTGAGAATAGAAAACAGCATGTGATGCCTAAAACACAGGGCACAGTCAGGGGCCACAGAGCCACGTGGAACAGAGAGAGAGACACACTGCAAAATATGAATAACTGTATAATGTATTCAAAATATTCATCTGCTTTTGACTTTTGAATGGTTTATAATTATGTTGTTAGGTTTAGGATTTTGACCAGTAACCACGGAAATATCTGACAATAGTATAAGAAAATTACGCTTTGAATTACCCAAAAAAATAAATAAATCTTAAATTAAATCTTAATTAACTTAAAATGACTTAAGACTTGTATCTTAACTTGAGTATATTAAGTATATTCTTTTCAAGTGCAATCACACATTTTATTAATTATGGCAAAATGTGCTCAGTTTCAGATCAATACTATTTCATTCAAGCAATTTTAATTTAAGAATAACATTTTCTAAACATTTTCTAAAAAGATCAAGTACTCAAAACCGCTCAAATCAATATTATTATTTTGAACTCAAGTCAATTCCACACAAGCAAATATTAATGTTTGCAGTGTAATCTATTGATCTAACGACAGCCCCATTCTAGTCCCAAGTGTGCAGAGGTTATTCTTGGACAGAAACATATGTTACATTAGAAATCCCCTGTCTGTTTGAACTCACATCTAATAAAAACAATAATAGCAGCAACTCATAAAATGTTCTGGGGAAAGTGCTAACTACTGTTGCCATTTTAAAAGAAGTCAAGGTCTGGGGTCTAATGGTGTAATCCTGGACTAAAAAAGACTAAAGGGAGGTCTTAGACTTAGGTCTTAAACTTAATGGTTCAGCGTTAAGAGCGTAGTGCTAGGTTTCAAATGGCATCATACATGCTAGAGGAATTATTATGATTATGTAAGAGGAATATCGTTAAAGGCGTACTATGTAACTTTTCTGTTGAGGGGTAGTGCCACTTGTTTGATTCCATGGAGATGGTATTGATTTGTCTGGAAAGTTCTACAGTATCACATGAATCATATCTATTAGACAGAAGCAGGTAGGGGGGCAATAGTAGCAGTTTGTCCACTGATCCAAAGGTTGGCGGTTTGAATCCCGCTCTCGACCTAAAACATCGTTGGTAGAGTGGTCAGATCCAATGACCCACAGGTTGGCAATGCAATTTCAGTTCCCACAGATGATTACTATTGTTGTGTCCTTAGGCAAGACACTTAACTGATGTTGCACCCAGTGTCTCCATACACTCGTGTATGAATGTGTGTGGGAATGTGTGAGTGGTTCCTTGAAGGTGGGAAAGTACCATATAAAAATGCGACCATTTACCATGACCAAGGAGGTAGCACCACCAGGCCAAGTAACAGGTCAGATCTATGGAGGGGTGAGGACAGTAAGAATTCATGTTTATTCAAGGTATTTTTGGCAATAAAAGTGAATAAAACAAATTAAATAAATGCAATATGGATATGTTTTATGACACACTGTGGAACATTCCAAAGTAATGACATCTCCATGACGACAAGCAGGTGTAAGACCAGAAAAGTTACATACTGATGGATCTGTAATGTGCAGTTTTTTTGTGTTGCGTAGTACGATTATGCATCAAAACACTAAGGTAAATGAGCTGTTTGTGGATTATGATTTTAAGTATTTATTATGAAAATACACTATAATCAAACTGCCTCTTGTCCTCTATTTGAAGGTGTGATAATCATATTCAAAAATTCAAAAACAACCAATCACGATTAGGAACACTTGAGGCTTTGATATCGTTTGTATTTCAGAATAAATTTTTGTGCAAATGCATAAATTATCCTGTTACATTTTTACTGCCTAATTGTTTTGATCGAACAAGATTTTTTTAGACATTTACAGGGTCGGAAACATGCACCAGTGCCAAAGGAGGAAGAGAAAAATAGGAAGTTAATTTGCAACTCATTTTTCTCGATACACGCTTTGTAGGGGGAGGTTTTGTTGGTAAAATGAACTACACGATAAGTGGATAAAGCATGAATGGGAGCTATAGTTCTGCTAGTAACAAAGTGTCTCAATGCTACACCCACAGTCACGAACTATGTTTTTCTTGGTCTATCTTTTGCCTTTATCCCAGCTAACTCACACAAGCCGCCATATTTAGGTCCATTTTTCCATCTCTATTTTTGAAAGCAGAAGTGAAAGTGATTGATTATAAAAAGAATCCTGTTGATCTTATAGTTTGTCATGAATCATAATTCTACAGCTTCAAACTTGATTTTAATACTAAGGAATTGGCTCCACTCGATTCTCAATACCGATTCCGATACCACAAATATCATAAAAAACACACTTTATTTAGATAGTAGAATGTCATTTTTACCATTAAATAATAGTACTTTCTTTTATATTACCATGTGGTCTATATCTGCGTAATCCCTCAGTCGTCCTGGTAGGTTGCATAGTGGCCCATGGGTGTATACTAGTCTATGTGGTCTTATACTTGTTCTGATACAGCTCAAGATCATCACCTAAAGCTGTTATGAGTATCTAGTATCGATTAGTATCTGATTTTCGATACTTTTGACAACCCTGTTTCAGTCTTCTATCAACTGTTAATGAGCTGTTTAGAATGTGCTACATATATTGCAAATCTAATCGCAACTGCATGTTTTTCAAACTTGTGCAGCCCTAAAATACAATGGGATTTACAGCTATGGCTTAAAGTGTCTTACAAAGCCATTAACATGCTATCTATACACCTACATATTTCCCTTGATGAAAAGTGATCCGAGCCTATTAGATTTCCCCATAAATATAAGACACAAGTTCTAGAGGATGACGGGCAGTAATATCTCTGAAGGGTAGTAACCACTTTAAAGCGGTGCTGTATGTAGTAGTAGTACTGTAAGTGTCGAACCAGATGGTTTGTGCGTGGGTGCGATTATCAATAATCAATGGAAGAAATCATTGGAGGCTTCCCCACTAGACAGGTCTAAATAACTGCTCCAAGCTGGTCATATCTTTTGCCTTCTCATCCGTCTCCACCCGCTGGCCTCTTTCATCCTTGCAATTTTCTACCCATTTTTCACAACAAACCAGCGGGCTTCTCTCCACCTCAATTATCTAAGCGAGGGCTCGAACTGTCTGGTGGAACTTCGGTATTTGTAGAGAAAAAAAAAAAAAACTAGATAGAAACAATGGTTTGAAGACTACATTTTGATCATATGGAAGCGAACCGACTGAAAGAACACGATTAAAAGAGACGTTTTAAATGCTATTCTTCATCAACTCTTGACAAGACATCTTAATGAGTATCGATTTATCAATACAGCAAGGCTAGGGGCATGCACTGTGCCTCCAATTCACACCTGTCCATCAATGTGTATTCAATGTCTCCTGACTCGAGCGAATGTATTAGCAGTAGCTTTAGAATAGGGCTGTGTAATTAAAAGGATTTATTCCAGATTGAGATTCAGTCATTTGTAATCATCAATGAGTCTTTTTAATCAAGAGGGCTACAGCCAATCATTAGTCTAAGCATGTGGTTTGAAGCAGAGGCTGGCTTTGAAGGTAGAAATTTGATCATGTAACTTTTATAGTGAAGTGCCCCAAACCTGTTTGGCTCCTCAGAGATGTTATTGCTTTGCCTGGAATGTTCCAAATTATGGTATTAAACTCACAGAAACTGATGATGCCACCAGGTCACGTCAATGGAGAGATGATCCCACTCACAGTCAGAATGCCTAATTTCCTATATTTGAGCAGTAAAAAAAACAAAGCAAGATAGGTATGGTACTGTGGAACATTACAAGTAAAGCAAAAATATGTATCAAATGGGGAACCCTTCACTCCTAAAGTCACCTACTGCACCTTTAGGTTACTATGGTTAAAGGGTCCGTATTAAACCATTTATGGATCTATGTTATAATGTTTCCTCATCAAAACATACCTGAAGTTGTGTTTTGTTTCATTCACACATGTTTAACACACAAACCCTGCATATTTAGGCTGAGCTCTTCTCTCAAACAGAAAACTGTTCCACCTTGTGATGTCAAGTGGTAATACAGGAAGTGCTCCACTGTGTTTAAACTCCATACACCTTCACTAGAATCATTTGGATAATTACAGCCCTGAAATTGCCAATCTCTACTGAAATAAAGGTAAAATGTAGCTGTTAACTTGAAAACTATTGCTTCATGACATCACAAGGTGGAACAGAGCATTTTGAGCTTTGGAGATTTAAACAGATTAATAATAATGGTTTACTCAAATGTGTGTGAATGAAACAAAACACAACTCCAGGTATGTTTTTGATGAGGTAACAGTGTTATAACATGGCTTAAAGCTCACATAAGTTGTTTTCGTGTAATGTAGGACCTTTAAAAGTCTGTATTGTTTATTTTTGAGAAACTAATATTAATTGAAATATTTTATTTTTAAACTAAGACAAAATAGATCCATATAAGAAAAAAAATCATGATACAATTTTGTCCTATCTCCCAGCCCTCGTTCAGAACCAAAATCTTTTCCTCTTCTAAACAGTCTTTTCTGTCTGGCCTGATAACGCTTGTTCTTTTGCGATCACACTCCCCCACTCACACGCCCACTGCAGGAGCACAGGAGCGAGGAAGCAAGGGGACATCAGCGAAACACATGCGGGATCCCGGTTTAATCCTGACCGACCTGGTTTGGTCCTGTTCCAGATCTGGTTTAGGCATGGTTGAATTACAGAATTAGAGTGAAAAAGGTTGCAATTTTTCAAGTACCATAATTTCATAACAAAATATCCTCTTATTCTGCATAAAATGTGATTCTGCTTGTATTAGTTTGTCAGTTCATATTTCACTCTTTTCAATATATTCTTACTTTTTTGTCTGGCTGTCACATTTCATCCAGAAGGTTTGACTTGATAAAGCTGGTCACATACTAGTCCTAGTGCTAGTGTACTTTTTGAGAATGTGACAGAAAGAAAATGAGGGATTCTGTATGGTGAAATTCCTCTCAGGTCTAGTCCAGGTTTAGTTCTAGTTTAGTCCCAATTTTTCTGTGGCGTGTGCAAAGTGTGAATGCAGGCAGCCACTGAGATAAAGACAAACTGGAGAGAATTCATTAAAAACTGTGCTTCTAAAAACAAGAATGAGTATTCACTACAAAAAGCAGGGAGGCAACGCTTTTTGACTAATAGGCTACCTGTTACTCTCCCACACTGTAGATCCATGGCACATGATTAGTGATGCATAAACAACGTACATAAGTGGAAGTAATGTTTCCAACCTATTAGCTGAAGAAAGGCAACCCTGTGTTATGTGTCTGAGAAGATAGGGAACCAAGCCATAGACACTTATAATTATCCATATAGATGTACTGAAAGGGTTTCACAATATATTGCAATAGAGGCTAATGCAATAATCACTATGGCAAGAAAATACAAATATTGCAACAACACAAAGTCCTTCATCTGATAGAAAACTACTGTTTTTGAAAGTAAAATGTAAAAAAACTCTCTCTCTCTGTTATGTCTTTCGTTTGCCTTCCTTTGGTCTTGGTTTAGCCTCTGTATTAGCTTATTTTAACAAAAAGTACACTGAAATATTGCAATAATTTCACTATTTCATTACAAAACATAGTAATCAAATATCACAACTTTTTCTCACTTCCAAGAACATTGCATTTGAGGGAAGACTGAAATATGAACTGTAGCTAAAGCAAGAATTGAATGTAATAATAATAATAATAATAAT